>JACYXV010000770.1:0-10724 GCA_016859225.1 Thielaviopsis cerberus
AAAAAAAAAAAAAAAAAAAAAAAAAAAAAAAAAAAAAAACTAAGCTCCGCACGCACGCATCAACGGTTCCCTCTGTACTTGTTTATTCCATCTCTATCCTGCAGGCTGCCTTTAATTATGTGCCGACGGCTTCATGCCGTACGTGCTTGCTGTGGCTACTTGGTGTCTATCTAGCTCAGCTATATTTTTCTCACCCGCTTATCACCTATCTCACATATCAAAAGTCATGTCCCGCCGTATTAGGTGCGTCATCTGGGAGTGGAGGAGCATGATACACCTTCCCCTCTGTAAAAGAAGAAAACAACAAAACTATTAGAGCATCATTAATAATGTTATTGTTGGGTTGTCGGTCGTCTCCTCCGTTCTTCGTTCCGGTCTATTATCTTGCGATGCCACTTATATAAATTTGCCTGACAGGGTTGCTGGTGCATCTCTAGTGCTTGTTTTAAAACTAAAAATATACCTGGTTACTTTTCGGCCTCCCAAAAAGCTACTTTTGGATGGAAAACATATATCCATTCTCACGACTATTGGCGGATAAAGGACTTGAGCCGCAGCACTGTTAGGGTTACAGCAACATCCACATGGGGGTTATCTATATATTTTTTTCGTTCGTTCTTTCTTTTTTTTCTTCCCCAAGAGTCCAAGAGGAAAGTGCAAGCACTTGGCATGCACCTTAGTTCCTTCTGCGTTTGCAATTTCCCTTGGTCCTTGGAAATGCGTGAATGCGTGCATATTTGCACCTGCTTAACTTTTTCTTAATGTCAGATTTTTGGAAAGAACCCTCATGCTCTTTCCGCAGCGTGACTCACTTCCATTTGTGCACTCTTTAATATAGAATGTTCTAGTTGTCTACGCCTGAATTTTCTTCTCTTCTTTCTCTCCTTCTCATATGTTTTTCCTTGGGTTCATCGTCTTCATTCTCGCACTCTTCGCATATCCCAAAACATGGCACTGAGCACACGACATCTTCCGATCCCTGTATCTTCCACGAGATCCTCTAACACTAACAATGGAAGCAGGCCGACGGATTGATCCTGCGTCTGAGTCTAGCTGGACGGTGATTTCTTTCTTCTTTCTTTCTCCCTCCTAGGAATAACGAGATATTCTTGCTTACTTCGGATCAATTATGCAGCCACCAGCGAGAGTATCGTGATTTCATGCTTTGGTCCATCGGCGATCTATGTGATACCTACCTGTGTTGTATTGCGGCTGGGAGTATTCCGCCGATGGGCGTGCCTCCAACTTTCGCTGATCAGCACAGCAGAGTAAATACACGCGCAAGTTATTGATACCTGTCAGCCACTCGTTGGAAACAGAAACGGATCTTGTACATGCAGAGGCGAGCGAGCGTGTAAATCCACTTCTTCATTTTGAGAGACAGACAGGCAAAACAAAAGAGTGTAACAGACGTCCCCCCAGCGTCGGGGCAGTCCGGAGTTCTCCTTGGAAATGGCGTAGCCTAATCGAGCCAATCCAAAACAGCCAGCTCACTGTTCCCAAAAGGGATATTAACACGCCTTTGCTTTCTGACTATATCAGCCTATACTCAGCTTGATATCACATTTCGCCTCAACAAGCCTGCCGCAACCAACCACTTTCTTATGATGCGATGTTCTCCTTTTTACTTTGTATGTATTGTCCCTCCCTCTTGCTTAAATCTTTTACATTTGTTTCTACGCTGTGTGGCTTTTCCTGTAAAGCGTACTCCGAGTTTTCCCGACGTCTGACATGGGGGTGGCACAAGAGCAAGCATTGATCCCCGTCGATGCTATTCCATTCTTTTCTGTTTGGCCCTTGTCGAGGCCCCTGTTCCGTTCTTTGTCTTATTTTGGACTGGACAACTAACAAAAAGACAGACCACCTCGATTAATAGCATTGGCCACTGTCAAAACTAGAAGCCCCTTGCGATATATTGTCAATGTTTTCTGACCGTAGAGGGGCCAGCCTACCGATATACAGGGTCATTGCCGTGCAGAAGCGAGAAGCAGAAGCTGTGTCTGTGTTGAGTGTTGGTAAATCATGTACATGATGACTACCCAGTTGCAGGTTGCTCATGCACCCATCAATATCGCTACAGACGCATACGCCATGCCACAGCAACGTTTTTGCAATGCAGCACACACGAAATTGCCGGAGATGTAGCTTCTCTGCCTTGCGTCTTTTTACAATCCAACCTTGCGAATTCAATGTCGTGACTGCCAAGCCATTTTTTGTTTTTCTTTTTCTAGATTTCGCCAAACCAAAGGAAGTTCGAGAATGCCGTACAAAAGACAGAAAAGGCCCAAACGCCAAGCCTCAAGGTGTCCAAGAACTTATTAGAGCAAGGGTGTGCACGCAGTAACCAGCAACACGAGAAAGCAAAAACAACGACGTCCCTTCTTTTCAATTCTCGCTATTTCAAAGCCGCCTTTAGTCATTGTCAACAGAAGTGCTTCCTAGAGCCGCAGGAAAATCAGGCGACGGCATGCCCGAATCAACGCCACGCAATAAACAAAAAAGAAAGTCATTGGATCGGAAAGGTTTCTTTCGATTCCTCTGCACTTGTCTAGCTTGATGCTTGATGCTTGGGCTCGGACTTTGCTTCCGGCTACAAACCCTGACAAGGAAGAACCTTTTGCCCCCCTTTCTTTTATACTGTACATTGAAGACAAACTCCCCGGATGTTGTGCCGGGCATGTGGAGCCCGCATAGCCGCACCGGCACGTTGCAACGCTTCCGTAACAGCGCACAAACGCGCACCCGGGGGGGTTTTTTTTTTTTTTTTTTTTTCTTTTTCTGGGAAACAAACTGATGGTTGGTCCTACTTTGTGCAATTAGAATTCCTGTGTTTTGTGTTTCTGATAGCTGAGTATCGGGAGAAGACGGATGGTTGCTATGGTGTAAGTGGCTGAGGTCTTGTTATGAGTTTCAAGTGGCGACTTGATACTGATACTGGCTTTTGTTCATTCTACACTTAGCATTGCATTTATAACCAATTCCATATACCAGACCGGCGACTTTGTACCATGATGACTGGTAACTGGAAAAAAGCGGTGAGCCTTTTATTCTTGATTCTCCAAAATCTCAGAATTAAAATTAGCAACGAGAACGACCATGGCGACGGCGCTCCGATGTTTACATGTAAATTCAACAGAGAATAATGGAACGGGTAGAGGATGGCTGAATTTACCAACAAATACAAAGGTCTTCTCGGATGTAGCGAGAGCTGTTCCTTTCGGTGTCCCAGCCCATGGCACGCCCTTTCGCGGTCTAGACTCGGTGGTCACCTCCGAAAGGATGCTGTTATTCATCGACTTGCCGTTTTTGTCAAGATAAACCAGGGAACAAACTCGGAGCAAAGCTCCAGATCGGAAAATATCTGCTTGCAAACTCTTGTTTACAAACCTTGCGAAATCAGAGATTAAAAGAAAACGGAAAGATGTGTACTTCCGACATCTCCCGTGGTGGTTTATGATGAGAGTTTCAGATAGACTTGTGGTGGTTGTGTTATTTTCTTATTCGGCCGAACTCACCGCCATGCCTGTATTTATATATATAATAATATATGTGTATGTATTTTTTTTTTTCTTTCATGAGGGGATGAAAATCTCATGTGAGTGTGGAGTGAGATGAAAAGGGTTCCATGTTCAGGCCTGGCGTTTCAAGCCGCTATGAACTGGTTGTGCTTTTCTCTTACTTTGAAAGCTACAGGCAAGGTAGCGTAGCAATGAAAATGAGCATGGCTGTGAGAGTTACAAAAAATCAGTAAATTTCATATGGTGCATGTGAACTTGCTTGTTGCCTATACATCTGCTAAACTCGGCAGCCATCTAGAAACCTTCCTCAAGTGGTTATATTCCAACCCACCTAACCATCCCCATCCGTTGGTTAATAATCTAGCCCAAAATAATACACCAACAGGCAATGGGGGAATCCTTCTCCCCGGCCTTCTAAACTCGGCCAATCGGCTCTTGTTGGATCGTGAAAAATACTCCATTTTGGGTCTGGCAGCAAGAAGAAAAGAAAACTTGCCTTCTCCAAAGGGTCTCACCTATCTGTAAAACTTGGAAATCTGGGGGCAAAAACTTGCACTCGGGCCTTGGCAGTCTCAGGACACACCACACTACTTGCCCTACATATGCCACAACTATTAAGCTGCAGAAAAGGTCGAGGTTCGACCAAGTGCTACGGTAATGTTGTGTGACAGCCTCTACGGACATTTCACCGGGGATTTTGCTTACTGAATATCCGCATATAAAAAAAAAACAAATTATGCTCATTATGTGACGCCAACATCAACTAGAACAAGATCAAAATAGAAAAAGAAAGAGAAAAAATAAGACATCACGCCGCAAAGTCCGGATCATACCACCCCTCCGTGTACTCCGTAGGCAACTCGCGCCACTCCTTTAATGAATAGTGCAAATATCGACTCGCCAGCACAATCACAGCCCATACATCAACCATGATAATGAAATGTGAAAGATCCAGGTTAATAATGTTCACCACTGTCGCCCATGAGACATCCTTGACTAGGTTCACAGCGCCCGGTACATTTCCCCCCGCTGCTACCGTAGCGGCGAGCGCTGGAGACGCAGCAAGATACGACTGTGCCAGGAACCGCACTGCACACATCTCCACAGGCAGCATGGTGATGCGCGACACTAAATTACAAATGATGCGCACCGCCATGGTCTGTGGACTCGTGCTGAGCAGTGTGACGAGGTACTTGGGCGGGGCTGCATAGCCGCGGCTCTCGCTGGGTGGCGTGGCGCGCAGTTCGGCAGACCATGGGCCTGTGCCCATGGGTGCGTCGGTGGGATCGGACGTCTCGACATCAAAGCTGAGTAGCGGCCCCGTCATAAGGTCCGCATCGTCTTCTTCGCTGCCGTAGTCGTCCACAGTAGCGGATGGCGGGTCAAACGACATCTCGGGCGAGGTGTTGGGCAGGCTGGTAGAGCTGGAGGCTAGGGTAGTAAGCGGAGGTCTGGAGGTTTCATCGGCAGGCGGTGTAGTAGTGGTAGCCGCAGTCGTAGCAGTAGTAGTGGTAGCCGTAGTGGTAGCCGCAGTCGTAGTAGCAGTCGTAGCAGCAGTCGTAGCAGCAGTGGCGGTGGTATTTTCGGCAAGTTGGGGCTCAGGTGCTTCGACGATGACGGGTTCCAGAATTTCAGGGGAGGGCAGATCGTTGGCAGAGTAGGGCTCAGGGGCCTGGCTACGGCGGGAGCGATCGCGGTCGTATTGATCAGAGCTGGCAAAGAAGCTCAGATTGGAGAAGTTGGGGAAAAGCGATGAAAGGCACTCCCAGAAAGACCGGCGGCTATGTATGTCGTTGGAATCAGGCGTTGGTAGAACGGCTTCGAGGGTTTCAGATAGGAACTCTTGGACCACGCTCTCAAGGTTGGTCAGGGCGACAAAGGTGGCTAGAGGGACAACAGAGAGAAGCACACTACCGGTCCATTTGGCAATAGATATGGCTCTGAAATCCGATGGAAGACCGGGCGACGCGATTGGTGACATGGAAGACCACGGAATGTAAAATAGTGGATGGGGGAGACGGTAGCCCGAGATAATCCCAATGCGCTGGAACAACACATAGAGTTGCGTGTGAATTCCAAACCACATCCAAAGATTCAGAGCCCATGGATGGCGCCGCCTAAGTGACATGTGCGACAGAGAACTAGATGCCGGTAGCTGCAGCCAATTGCTTCGGAGAAGCTTAAACGCGGCCATTGTAGGAAACCCTGTTACGAGCAGCTTCATCACAGGATGGCCCGGCTCTAGATGTGAGCCCTGAACCAACTCACGAAGCGGATTGTGGCCATAGCCGCGCCACACGAGCATTCTGTCACGCAGGCCATTCAAACCCCACAGCCCCGCGTCAATGGCAATACAGCCGGCCAGACCCACGCTGTAGCCCATGGCGGCCTGGTACGCATAGTATTGGGTGCGAACGTCGATTTCCGAGTTGTTCACGCCCGAGTCCAGCTCGGCAGCGCCAATGACCTGCATGACTTCATTGTGCGAGCGAATAATGCCACGGACAGCTTCACGACTGGCGTTGTTGATGGGACGGCCACGGTCGTCGTATTCTTGGTTCCGAAAGCTTTGAGGGCGCGGGCCCGTTCCGGTGACGGCCTCATCATACGGTGAGCGACCCTAGGGGGGTGTTAGTCGACGGATAGTACGTAGTTTAAGAATGTCTCCTTACTAAGCCAATGACTGTTAATGGTTCAAACATTCCCATCTTGGCGATGAGACCAGGACGATGGATGAAGAGCAATGAGGAAGAGAATCATGAGTTTAGTGTTGACGGAGAAGGCTATGCGGCAGCCTTGCGCTACCGCGAAAAATATACAGAGACCAATAGCTAGCGAAGACAAGTTCTGATTGCATCCACTGCTCACATTTTGGTCGTAACTGCCACAAAAAGTTAAGAGAAGCACTTTCCGTGAATTTGTACTAAAGGCTTTAATGAAACGGGAAGGAATGAAGGTGAGCTGGTGTTGATGCTGATGCACTGCACCCACCTTGATGGAGCGATAAGATAAGACACACGTGCTTATCGATAACAAATTTCTAAGAGCCGCCAGAGGGAAAAAAAAAAAAACTTGGATTTGAATTGGCGGGACGTTGAATTATATTGTATACAAGACACTTATTTGGCTTTGATTCGCAAGCAATCGCGGACTCAAACACAGTGAATTATGGCGACGAAACAGCCGCTCAAGACCACCTTTGACGCCGACAAGGTGCTGCAGCCCATCTTTACTGGTGGCGCGGTGGCAATCGACAATGATGCTAGCATTCTGGCGACGGTGCTGGAGGAGGACGTGATTCTGACGGATCCGTCGACGGGCCAGAATCTCGCGCGGATTGAGGGTGTGAGTTTGGCTGGAAGCTACTTGGGGTATACTAATGCTGACTGACTTGGCACAGGACATGGAGGCTGTCTCGACCATGACTTGTATGTTACGATCCTACGCTATGCACAACAACCCAAACTAACGCTGCCCACAGTGACCCCCTCCGGATCGCACCTGATTATCTGCTCGCGCTCGCTATCGATGCACGTGTACTCACTCAAGCGCTCGCCCGAAAACTCTGCCAAAATTAGCGCCACGCGCGTCCGCACCATCAAGCCGCACACAACGCCTGTCAACGTCCTGGCGGTTGACAAGACCAGCACGCTGCTGGCCACTGGCGGCACTGACGGCACCATCAAGATATGGGACATTTCCAAGGGCTTTGTCACGCACACGTTCCGCGGACCTGCTGGCTTAGTCACTGCGCTGCACTTTTTCGACGTGCTGGGCCGCGTTAACGATGCACAGCAGCAACGAAGAAAGGGCAACAAGGTAAAGGCTCCGGCCGAGGAGGACGACGGCGAGACTGATGGGAAGGTGGTGCGCTTTAGACTAGCGTCGGGTAGCCAGGACGGCAAGGTGCGCATCTGGGATCTGCACAAGCGCGGCGTTGCAGCCAGCCTTGATTCGCACGTGTCAGACGTTACGGCCATTGACTACTGCCCGCAACAGCAGGCCATTGTGACGGCGTCGCGTGACAAGACGCTCATCTGGTGGGACGCGCGGTCGTGGAAGCAACGCAAGGTGGTGCCATGCTTGGAGTTGCTCGAAGCTGCGGGCTTTGTCGACGGTGGCAGACTGACGTACTGTGCGGGCGCCAAGGGCAACGTACGATTTTTTGACACGGACTCGGGCGCGGAGTGCTCGCCCGAGCAGGACGAAAAGATGGAGAACGAGTCGATTGTGCGCGGCATCTACAGGCCAGCACTGCCGTTCATCATCTGCACGCTCTCTGACCACACCATTTGCTTGTTCAAGGCGCCGTCCAAAGACGATACCAAAACGTTGGACCAAGAGCCGACAGCGTTTCGTAGAATATCCGGCACGCACGACGAAATCATTGACCTGGGCTACCTGCTGCCCGACCGCTCGCTGCTCGCTCTGGCCACAAACTCGGAAGACATTCGCATAGTGTCAGTCAAGCCAACGGCAACGACGCCTGAAACGACGTCGTGGATGGACACGCAGGACCCGTACTTTGGCCAGGACGTAGCGCTACTGCACGGCCACGACGACATAATCGTGACTCTAGACATTGACTGGTCGGGCCACTGGGTGGCGACGGGCGCCAAGGACAACACGGCTAGATTATGGCGCGTCGACCCGGCCAACAATTCGTACGAGTGCTATGCCGTGTTTTCAGGCCACGCTGAGTCGATTGGTGCCGTAGCGCTGCCCAAGACGGTGCCACAGGAGACGTCGGCAGCGTTCAAAGACCCCCTGAGCCACCCGCCGGCGTTTTTTGATTACCGGCTCACAGGACCAGACGATTAAACGCTGGGACATACCACGCCAGCAGCCGGATGGCAGCAAGGCGCTGCGTGCAGTTTACACGCGTAAAGCACACGACAAAGACATTAACGCCATTGACGTGCACCACTCGGGCCAGATGTTTGGCTCAGCGTCGCAGGACAAGACGGTCAAGGTGTGGTCGGTGCAGGACGGCGAAGTGCAGGGTATTCTCAAGGGCCACAAGCGCGGTGTGTGGGCTGTGCGTTTTGCGCCGGCCAAGATGCCGTCAATTCTCGGCGACGAGGGATCGGTGGCTGGCAAGGGTGTAGTGCTGACAGGAAGTGGTGACAAGACAGTCAAGTTGTGGAACCTGACAGACTACTCGTGCATCCGCACAATGGAGGGCCACTCGCACAGTATTCTCAAGGTGGCGTGGCTCAACATTCCGCAGACGGAGCACGCGCAAAAGAAGATTTTGGTGGCTAGCGCGGGCGGTGATGGGCTGGTCAAGGTGTGGGACGCAAACACGGGCGAGAACGAGTGCACGCTGGACAACCACGAGGACCGCGTGTGGGCGCTGGCGGTGCACCCCGAGACCAACACAATTGTGTCGGGCAGTGGCGACTCAACCGTGACCTTTTGGCGCGACACGACCATTGAGACGCAGAGCAAGGCATCACAGGCGGCGCTACAGCTGATTGAACAGGAGCAGGAGCTCGAGAACCATATTCATGCGGGCTCATACCGCGAAGCCATTACGCTGGCACTACAGCTAAACCACCCGGGCCGGCTGCTTAGCCTGTTTACCAAGGTGACGACATCGGCAACGCCCGATGCTGACAGTCTGAGCGGACTGGTGGCCGTGGACGAGGTGCTAGCGACATTGTCTGACGAGCAGTTGTTTTTGCTGTTACAGCGGCTGCGCGACTGGAACACCAATGGCCGCACGGCGCCAGTGGCGCAGCGAATTCTGTGGACGCTGCTCAAGAGCTACCCGGCGAGCAAGTTTGCCAACTTGTCGGTGCGCGGGGCGCGCGGGCAAAAGAGCCTGCGCGAGGTGCTGCAGGCACTCAAGGCATACTCGGAGCGGCACTACAAGCGCATGGAGGAGTTGGTGGATGAGAGTTTCTTGGTCGAGTACACGCTGTATGAGATGAATTCGCTGATGCCGGCGTTGGACGAGATGGAAAATGACGAGGTGGAACAAGATGGAGATATCGTCATGACTTAATTGGGCTTATACATTTTTGATCTTGGAGTTTAGGAATAGCAAAATACATGGGATTTGTACTACATCAAGTGTCTGCATACTAATGGTCTTATTTTGGTCGGCAAGGCTGGCAACGCAAGGCTACCGTTTTTGTCACTCTCCAGAAAAAAAAAAAAAAAAAAAAAGCCTGCAGCTAGAGTTGACCAGAACTTTTGGCCAAGTCAAACTCGAGCCTAACTCTGTTTGACCAGCATACTTGAAATGTCGCCCGCCCTCCCCACAAAGCGCAATGCTGAAGATGCGCTTGAAGATGTGAGCGACGTTCACACGCCGGCGTCAAAACGCTCCCGCTTCGACTCGCACGAATTCCAGCCCGAAAGCAGCGCTGCGCCAACGCCACTCCGTACGGCCGATGCCGCCGACTCCGGGTCCGACTCTGAAGACACCGCCGCGCCCGCCGTGTCGCTGCGCCAATCAGCCCCGACCGCCGGCTACGATGACCTATACCTCGACACCATCAACCGCAACGTGCTCGACTTTGACTTTGAGAAGCTGTGCAGCGTGACGCTGTCCAACATCAATGTATACGCGTGTCTCGTATGCGGCAAGTACTTTCAGGGCCGCGGGCCCAAGTCACATGCGTACTTTCACGCGCTTGATGAAGACCACCACGTGTTTATCAACATGCGCACGCAAAAAGTATACGTGTTGCCTGAGGGTTATGAGGTCACCAGCAAGTCGCTTGACGACATCAAGTTTGTGTCGAGCCCGCAGTACGCCCGCGCCGACGTGGCCGCACTAGACCGGCGACCGGCCACGTCGTGGACATATGGCGGGGCCAAGGCGTATACGCCGGGCTTTGTGGGCATGAACAACATTAAGCAAAACGATTACGTCAATGTGGCGGTACAGGCGCTGGCACATGTGGCACCGCTGCGCAACTACTTTTTGCTTGAGGATGTGGCACGGCGCAGCGAGCTGGTGCAGCGGTACAGTCTGCTGGTGCGCAAAATATGGAACCCGCGGGCGTTTAAGGCGCACGTGTCGCCACACGAGCTGCTGCAGGAGGTGGCGCTGCAGAGCAACAAGCGCTTTACGCAGACGACGCAGGCCGACCCCGTGGACTTTCTCTCGTGGTTTTTGAATACGCTGCACCTGGGCCTGGGCGGCAGCAAGACGCGGGCGGGGTCGTCGGTGATTCAGCAGGCATTCCAGGG
>JACYXV010000771.1:0-10720 GCA_016859225.1 Thielaviopsis cerberus
AAAGAACCAAAAACAAACAAAAGCCACCTTACGCAACAAGCAGTAGTGCTTGACCTTACCTTGACACAAACCGAGGAAGCTGCGCTCTTGCTACAAACCCGCCTACCCCTTTGTATAGGCCTAAGCTTTGGGCTTTTACTGGTCACCGTCAGCCAAATGAAGATGCTCGTTCCAGAACCGCTGGATTCTTCTCATGTGCCACCGTCCGCCTCTTCCGGTGACACGCCAAAATTGGAATCGACTCTCTTGTGCTCGCCTGGTGCCCCATCTAAATCTCCATCACCAGCTTCGCCATCTTTCTCTGCACAAGTCCTTCCCGAGAGCCCAAAAAAGAAGGAGCCTATCTATTCCGAGACATCTCCTACCTCTGCTGCAGCGCCTTCATCATCATCTTCGTGCTCATCTGCTTCTTCCAGCTCATCTTCCAAAGACAATCCCATGCTGGCTCTGGTCCTTTCAGTGCTAGCGATTGTGCTGCTTCCGCTAGCAGTCTACGCCATCTTTCTGGGCGTAGGCAGCATCCCGTTTTTCCAGCGCCAGTAAGTCTAATCTATCCCAGATAGCCACAGCCACAACCAATATTGACATGTGATCTAACAACATGTGCCAGCTTTATTTATGCCCACAAAGTAAACAGTCTATTATTCGATGACTTAAATACGCCCGAAGCGTGGGGATTTGTTCGTAAGCATCATCAGCACCTTGTCAGCCGGGCATTACCGTTGACTCACTTGTCTATCCATTGTAGACAACCAAGTTACGCCATTCAACGTCACTACTACCGATGGCGAATCTCTATATGCTTGGCATGTCCTGCCTCTTTCCGTATACAGTCAGAATGAAAGTGTAATCGCCAGTGAGACGCGCGAATCTAGGTGCGATATCACACAGACAGAAGCTTTTCGATTACTCAAACAAGACCTCAACAAAAAAGTGGTCATTTATTGTAAGAGCTATCATCATAGGCTTTGAGTTTCCAATATTCTAACCAGCAGTTGCAGTTCATGGAGTACGTAAACTCTTGATTCATTTTGTTGAATCGACCTCAGCCAAATAACTACACACCATGTTCACCTCCAGGCAAGTATACACAAAGTCGTACTAATCTACTTCTAGAATGCAGGCCACCTAGCTAACGGCGGGCGCACTGAATCATACCATGCTTTAACGCATAGTTCTGACTATCACGTAATTGCCTTTGATTACCGGGGCTTCGGCCTATCGACTGGCTCACCCAGTGAAACCGGCCTGATTATTGATGCTTGCTCTGTCATCAACTGGGTCATCACCGTCGCAGAAGTGCCACCTGAGAACATTGTGCTGTTTGGCCATAGCCTTGGCACTGCAGTGGTTTCAGCTGCCCTGGAACATTATTCGAAAGCTGGAACCTCGTTTGCTGGTACTCTTCTTGTAGCTCCATTCAGTCAGCTTCCTGAGATGCTGACAGGCTACCGCATTCTTGGAATATTCCCGGTTCTCGGCCCTCTTTACTATATTCCCGGAGCTCAGCGCCTAGTTCAAGCACTCATATGGGAAACTTGGCGGTCCGTCCAGCGCCTCTCAAGTGTGGTTCAGGTTTGCCCATCAGGTCTTCGATTGACTCTCATCCATGCAATAGACGACCGAGACATACCCGCAGTAGAGTCAGATCGCATCCTGCTCAATCTCGCAGCTACCCTCGAGCCTGGAAGCCCTGATATGGCTTCACTTGTGGAAAAGATGAACGAGAACACAGTTGGAACTATTGACGAGGGGCTTGTTACAACGCTGATAGATGAACCCAACATCACCATTCGTCGGATATTTTGTCCATATGGAGGTGGGTTTCGATCTGCTTGTTAACTTACTCAAGGCTAACGCATCTTAGGGCATAACAACGTTATAAAGTCGGCATCCGTCGTGCTAGAAATTCATCGCTTCTTCAATCATGGCGGATCCGGTAGGCAAAGCCTAGCTTAAACTTGAGCGATGTCACTTCCAACTAGCCTGTATTTCGGATTGTGTTTCTGGTCACACAGACCCTGGCTGGTGTACGTTTTGCTGCTGCTCAATGCAGTATTTCTTCCATGGAAAGCCCATTGTAAATCAATTCAAATTAAACTTTAGACCCTGAAACTGTGCAAAGCCTGTCCACTAACTGGTTACTGAAATAGGCACTTCAAGACCCCACCATAAGCCCACTTCAAGACCCCGCATTGTCTGTCAACACAAAAATCCACCGAAACCTATGACAAGGCTGATGATTTAGTAGCGCTGTGGAAGCCAAGGAAGGAACGGCAGGTTATAGCCTCGCGATCTCTGCTAGCACTGCTTAGCTTTGTT
This sequence comes from Thielaviopsis cerberus, assembly GCA_016859225.1. Classification (NCBI taxonomy): domain Eukaryota; kingdom Fungi; phylum Ascomycota; class Sordariomycetes; order Microascales; family Ceratocystidaceae; genus Thielaviopsis; species Thielaviopsis cerberus. The sequence goes on from JACYXV010000771.1 coordinate 2,323, forward strand.
TATGGCTATTTTCTTAAATTTTCTAATACATTCATTTGCATTCACGTCGCTTTAATAGACGTGCTTTCTTCCGAAACACGCTCGACACTTTTGAGTACAAAATGTCCGCCCAGCCCGATGAAATACCGCCCGCGGCTACTGATGCCGCTACGGCTCCAGACGTCGACACGTCTGTGAAACCCGACGCCGTCGCTGCTGAATCTGAATCTGAAAATGACGAGCCCGAAACTACCGAAACAAATACAACCGAAGGCGGAGCTAGCGCTGCCGCAAAAAAGAAGAAGAAGCGGAAGAGCAAGAAGAAAAAGAAGACTACTACTACTGAAGAGCCAGTCCCCGATGCCGAAAGCACCAAGGCTGCACTGGAGCAACTTCCTACCGAACAACTCGAGGAGCTGATGAAGCTAAACCCGGCCCTGGTCGAGGAGATCAAGTCAGGCTCGTCTGCAGGTGTCAACATTGCCCAGATGCTGCGCCAGCTGACGCTACAGGACATCATGACTGGACTGGCTTCGAGCGGTCGCAACGTCAAGGACATGGGCTCATACACATTTTGGCAGACACAGCCCGTGCCACGCCTGGACGAGAACTCCGGGCCGGTCGAAGAGGGCCCATTGAAACCGAACCAAAAGGTTGAAGATGTACCTACGGAGCCCATGAAACTCCTGGATGATTTTGAGTGGGTGGAGGTTGACTTTCACAATGAGGATGAGCTCAAGGAAGTTCACGCACTTTTGCAAGGCCACTATGTTGAAGATACGGAGTCAACGCTGCGCTTCAACTACTCGTTAGGCATGCTTCGCTGGTATGTTTCAATCCGCGTCATTTAATCACGTAGTACTAACTAGCTGCAGGGCCATGATGTCTCCCGGCTGGAAGAAAATGTGGCACGTTGGTGTTCGTGCCGGTCCCACGCGCAAGCTTGTCGCCTTCATCTCTGCCATCCCCTTCAAGGTCAACGTCCATGGTAAGCAGTTTGTCACGTCCGAAGTCAACTTTTTGGTTGTGCACAAGAAGCTGCGCGGCAAGCGCCTGGCACCCGTGCTTATCAAGGAGATTACGCGCCGTAGCAACATTGAGGGCATTTGGCAGGGTCTGTACACAGGCGGTAGTGTACTACCCCGCCCCGTTAGCACGTGCCGCTACTACCATCGTGCTCTCAACTGGAACAAACTGTATGAGGTTGGCTTCAGCCCTCTGCCGCACGGCATCAAACCCTCGGCCATGGTCCGCAAGTATGCCTTGCCAACGGCTACGGCAACGCCCGGTTTGCGTCCAATGAAGACATCTGATGCTGATGCTGTGCTTGGTCTGCTGCGCAAGTACCTTAAGCGTTACGAGTTCGTGCCAGTGTGGACCAAGGAGGAGTTTTTGCATTGGTTCCCGACAGAGAACCCCGAAGGCGAAGAGCAGTTTTTCTGGTCATACGTCGTTGAGGTAAGTCTTGTTACATTCAATACAATGTGCTCTAGTACTAACAAAATGTCCAGAATGAAAAGAAGCAAATCACCGACTTCTTCTCCTTCTACTGCCTCGAGTCGTCCGTCATCAACCACCCCAAACACAAGGCCATCCGCGCCGCCTATCTCTCCTACTACGCCACCGACATTGGCATGACAACGCCCGTCAACAAGGAGGCTCTCGGTGAGCGTCTCAACCTGCTGATGAACGACGCCCTGATCCTGGCTAAGAAGTACAACTTTGATGTGTTCAATGCTCTGTCTCTAATGGACAACGGTCTGTTCCTTGAACAGCAAAAGTATGGCCCAGGCGACGGCCAGCTGCATTACTACTTGTTCAACTACAGGGCAAACCCGATTTCTGGTGGTGTGGACAAGAACAATATGCTGGACAAGGACGGCCTGAGCGGAATTGGCCTAGTGATGCTGTAAAGTTAGTATGTAATTGTATAAAATGTTTTTATTAAACAAGTTTCACAAAACTGTCGTCTCTGAAACAAAGGGCGGATTAAGAGCTATAGCACTCGTGTTTTAGCGACTTTGAGCCTGACGCTGTAGTGCTCACCGCCTGGCAGAATTGAGAATATGCTGTATTATGCGTAGCAACCTTTCACGACATTCCCACCAAAATAAACCCGCTCCCTTTCATCTCTGTTTACTGTTTATTGACTTTAACTCTCTTTGGCTGATACTGTGTGTTGCACTAATTTCTACCATCACTCTCTTCTCTATTCTCTACTTAAACAGTTGACGCTCCTCCTCTACTCAGCCTTTAACTCTCAACAAGGTTGCGCAATGATGCAGCAGCACTGGCAGCGCATCACCAACAATCTGCCAAAATGATGTGGCCTAGTATGCCGTGGGCTTCCGCCTTTACACGGCCACGATTTGCTGTAGTCGCAGTCATTTCGGCCATTTCTTTCGCCAGCATCAGTTACTATGTTTACCAATTGCGTGCAGCGCTCCCCACTCCGTTGCCACCCCCGGGCGGGCTCCGTCGCCACAACGCTATAAGACGGCCACGACGACGAGCTCGGACATCAGACGATGACGAATTTACCATTCCTGAGGTAAACGAAGACGAAAACAACGAAAACAACAATAGCAATAATAATAACGGAAACGATACGGAAGAATGGGACGATGACGACGATGATGACGACACGTACATGCCAAATTCAACTCGAGCTGGCTACAATATAGTCGGACTCTTGTTTCGTGTGTCGGAAGACAACTCGCGTCGCAATGCATATGTGCATCGTGGATGCCAGTGCAATTACTGCAGTGTAGTTCCAATTCGCGGCATCCGCTACCGCTGTATCAACTGCGCCGATTTCGACCTCTGCGAAGCTTGTGAAGGCCAAGGCTTGCACAACAAAAACCATGTTTTCCTCAAAATCAAGGTTCCTGTTCCACCGGCCGGTCTCCGCACCATTCAGCCCGTTCTTTACACGGGTGACCCCGATAGTTGCGTCCGCCACCTGCCCCGTCCGTTCATCACTAAGCTGTGTCGCGAGACAGGCTTTGAGCGGGCCACTCTGGAGTCACACTGGGAACGCTGGACATACATGGCCAACACCGAGTGGCGCGAAGACCCCGACGACCTGTGCCTTGTTATGGATCGCAAAACGTTTGACCGCTGTATAGTTCACACTGGCAACTCAAAGAGCTTCCCTCCTAATCTTGTACACGACCGCATGTTTGCCTTTTTCGACACCAACGGCGACGGGCTGATTTCCTTCCGCGAATACCTGCATGGTCTGGCGTACCGCAACCAAAAAGACCGGCTCAGACGCGTTTTCGCAGGATACGATATTGACAGCGATGGCTACGTAGACCGCAAGGATTTCCTCCGCATGTTCAGAGCGTACTTTACGATTTTCCGGCAAATTCACAAGGACATCCTTGACGGGCTTGAGTCGCAGGTTTTGTCATTAGTGGAAACACAACAGATGGTCTCGGGACGCACGCCTTTGAGCAGTTACTTTGGAAGCGACGAAAACATTCCACAGGCAAATATTGATGACACCAGAACGCAAGGCAAAATTTTGGGTGCGGATGGTAGCATGACCCTACCGTCGCATGCCCCGCATATGATTGTGCCGTCGAGCTCCGGTAACGCCACCCGGTCTGAGGTTTTGTCAGCAGTGTTTAGCATCAAGACTGCCCAGGAATCCAGCCGGGCGAGCTCTCTGCCGCGCCTCACGCATACAAACTCGCTGTTGGACCCGCCTACTGGTTTCCGCGAACTTCTCAACTTGGTGACACGGGTTTCTGGCGATAACACAGCTCCGCGCTTTGCGCCTAGCGCTGATGATGGTCCAAATTCAAGACTACGCGAACACATTTATAGCAGCGATGCATTTGACAGCGAAACGGTTCAGTCTAATGGCAGCCGTGCCCGCGACGCTAGTTCCAGCAGAGATAGCGTACAGGGCGAAAGCAGTACCGACATCATGCCCGCCTTGCAACACCGCCAAACCCATGAGCTCTCTGAAAGCGAGCGTGAGCTGCAGCAAAAGGTACGCCGCCAAATGTTTGAACGCTGGCAAAGACGACAGTTTTACCTCGATGTGGAAGAAGGCGCGCAGTGCCCCAATGACTGGAACGACGATCATGACATTGTTGACATCATCAACGACATGGCCAACCCACCCGAGTCCAGTGGCAACGGTAATGGATTCTCGGCCAATACGCGGTCCCGTTCCAGCTCCAAGGTGCGCTTTGCCGACGAGGGCGACGACTTTGACACACGATCCAACGCATCGACATCGTCACGCAGTATCCCTGAGCGCTGGGGCGGATTTGATATTCCTGAAGCCGAACGCGACGTTGGAAAGGAAATTTTATATCTCACGGCGCAAGAAGCGTTCAATGAACTTCTTGATGTGTTTTTCAAAGCCAAGGAAGACTTGGCCGTCAAGGTGGCGGAGACGCGTGATGAGCGCCAACAGCACATGACGTTGATTAATGGCATGGCGCCTCGTAGCGATTCCAAGTTCAGGAAGTCGCAGAACTCAAAGGCCAAAGAGCGGCTGTCTAAGGGCCATGGCTGCAACACCGACTTGGTCGAGGTTCCAATTCCGTCAGTCGAGGAACCGAATTCACGGCAGTCGTCCAACGGGCCTGTGTCAATCCCGCATGTGCGCTTTGACGGGCACGAAAACGACTTGTCTTCTGCAGAGTCCGATTCTGCAGTCCCCGAGTGTAGGGAGGAAAATACGGAGGCTTACAGAGATCCGACAATGCCGCAGTTCCGTCCCAACAGCGAGCCGGCCATTGTCACCACTACCATTACCACAGACAGCGAGAACCGCGTGTTTAGCATCTCGCGATCTGACAGTGCAGCCGACAGCGCATGCGACGGGTCGACGTCTAGCAAAAAGTCGTCGAGCGCACGCACGCCATATGTGAGCGAGTCACGGCTGCGCAAGCTACGCAAGTACCACGAGGCAGAACTCGAAGCGGCCAAGCGCCACGGCTTTGGCAAGCTTAATTACGACGAATTTAAAAAGATTTACCGGGAACAGGAGGAGGCGCATCAACGCATGGACTTCCTCGAGACGTGGATCGATATTTGCATGCCCTAGCAGGACGTGCTAACTGTTCGAAAGGAAGGTCTCGGAAGGTCGCATGGCCGGACCGAACCTCTCCGAACGTCTTGAGGGATGGATGGGGAAGGGGTTGCATCGGCATTGTGTATATTAGCTAAACGGGTTTCGGGATTTAGTCACAGTATCATTAGAGTGTTCAACGTTTTGCAGTTATTTTGCAAAGTATTCATAAAATTTGTGGCGATATACATTCAACCCTAGCAAAGTATAACCCTCGATTCAGACCAACAGTCGTTAAGTAGTCACGTGATCTGGCGTCTGGCACTTAAGTTCACAGGATTGGCGTTCGCGCCAGGCGCGCAATCCAGTCAATGACATAACCAAGTCAAAAGTTGCGGGCCGACAAAAGCAGTAAGGCCGATTGGGCGCGTTGAGTGAATCACCATGTGGATCCTCGAAAGCAACGGCAGTTCATTTGGGGGTGACTATTATCTGTCGACATGTACATATATAGGATTAGCTAACGCTCTGTAGGAAAGCAAAAGTGGCTGCGGCCGGGGCGAAAGTACGTCTTTGGCCGGACGGCGACAAGCGGTGAGTTGTATGATGAAATCAGTGACGGCGGCTGGTGATTTAAGTAGCGATGGCGGTTTACGGTTACCGATGATGAACATGGCTGATGATTGATAGCGGGCGAGTTTGTCATTTCGCACAAGACGGTATCACGGAAACATTTGACGATTACGATTGACCGAGTGGATGATGGTGCAGCAGTAAGTTGTTCCTCTAGAGGCTGAGAGATGAGCTCAAACTGATCTTCTACAGCGAAATTTATCAGCACGTTCACGAATAGTCTTTGAAGACTTGAAAAGCTCTAAGGGCACCACCGTCGGTGATGCTGCACTCAAAGGAAAACTCGAGTTTGACGGTACCAGCGTACAGTTCAAGATGGGTCTGAGCTCTGAGTTGTTCCGGTGAGTCTTCTCCTATTTGGCCCAGCCGCTTATGCTAATTCCTCAGCCTCACATGGACTCCGGTTGTCCTCGTCTACTCCTTCTCCGCCAAATCGTCCCAAGGCGATCCTCTGCTTTCGCTGCAGTCTCGGCTCGAACAACTTGATATTAAATTTCTCGCCGAATATCGACCGCAGGCTACACACGTTGTTTCCAAAAAGCGCAACACTCCAAAGGGCTTACAGGCTCTAATAAACGGAAAATTTATCGTGGCAAACTCATTTGTTGATGCTATCGTCGATGCTGCCAAAGACCAGCAGGGCACTTCGCATCTTGAACAGGACTTCCAGGCAGCCTGGCCGAATGCTACACATCACGTACCGGCAAAGGGGAACGAGAATATCGACAGACCGGCCGAAACTTTTCTGCCGGATCTCCGACGACGCAGTGTTTTCAAAGGATACACGTTTGTCTTTTACGATGAGGCACAGTACAAGTCTCTCATGGCACCCATTACCAATGCCGAAGGCAAAGCTCTTTTATCGCCCGTAAAGCATGCGCAAACTACTGTCGACGACTTTATCCGCTTCGTCAAGGCTGCCGCCAATGAACCTGGGCTTGGCGAATTTGCTGACGGGAGTACTGGCTCAGGTGTCGTCGTGGTAAGGTACATTCCCGCTAGCGGCAGCACTATAGACTGGTTCACGCAGTTCATCACAGATGTCTGCGTGCGACTCAACCACCGCGCCATAGAGCAGGGTGAATTCATCGAGGCCGTACTAACTGCGGATGCGTCAATTCTGCGGCGTCCGTTGCCGGCTGCCGAGGGCCACTCGGAGAAGTCGTCAATGCCGGTACGGCCAATGGAGCCGACGAGTTCAGTACCTTTGGCGGGTTCGCGGCAGGGCAGCTTGGCGGAGACATCGCAGGACTATGCCAGCGTACAGGAAGCACCGGAGAAGCGGAGAGGTAGACAACGTGCGACAAGGCGGTTTAAAGGGTTTGACTCGGATGAGGAGGGAGACGATGATGGCTCGGTGGCTACAAGCCAGTGGCAGTCAGCCGTACAGTCTGCGGCGCCTCTGGGTTTGCTTCTTTTAACGAGGTGCCAGATGCTGTGCAGTGCCAGCAACCGGCGAATATGGAACTAGACGAAGACGATAGCCTGTTTGTCCCCGAGGGTCCGGGGTACAGCAATAGCCAAAAAGCAGCAGAAGCCGCTCCGAAGCTACTAGAACGGAAGCGCCTGCATAGGTCACTGATGGACGAGTCACTGATGGACGACATTGCACCAACAGCTGCCGAAGCTAAAAGGCGCCGTATTGAGACGGGACAAGACCTGATTGAAGTGAAGCCCGAAGCCGAAGAAGCACCGGCCGCAGAGCCAGAGCTGCAGCAACCAGTCAAGCAGCGCAAAGAGCGGAAGGAAATCAACGTGCTCGAAGTCGCCCGAAAAACCCGCGAACAAGAAGAAGCCCGGATCAAGCGCGAACAGGAGGACTTGACGCTGCTACCGCAAGACCTGGATTTGTTGCAGATCCGGCGCAATCATGTCATCCAGTCAATGCCGCTGCGCCGGCGCGAGCACGCTGCTGACGCCAACGACCCGGATGTGCTCGTGGCCGCCGGCCGCTGGGACCCCAAGTGGAACGGGCGCAAGAATTTCAAAAAGTTCCGCATACGTGGCGAACCGCGCACGCGTACTGCTGCAAAGGTCGTCATTCCGCTGATGGAGGTCAAGCCCAATGCATATGGTCTCGGTGATGATTACTGGTTAGAGGACAGCGCGCCAGCAAGTCGGCACGCTAACGTGGTGGAGGAGCCGCAGACGGCGCAACAGCCGGCGTCGTCGCTGCAAAGGCCGGCATCGAGCGATGACGACGATGGCGATGACGATTTGGTTGCAATTGAAGAAGTTAGGCCGATGGCGAAACGTAGACAGGCAGCTGCGCAGCGGGGTCATGATGTGGCGAGTCCGCCTCCTGGGTCGCCAGTAAACAGAAAGCGAACGCAGTCAGTGGCAGTGCAGCCATCAGCCAAGAGGGCCAGAGTCACGAGGCAGATAATTACGATTCCAGATAGCGACAGCGAGGAGGAGAGTCGGTTCCAGTTTGGCCGCAGACGATGATTGCCTGGACGGGAAAATAATATATTATCGGGAACACGTTGGGTATCTCCATCTATCTATCCAGCCCTGTATGGAACAAAAGAGTGACACAAAACACAAAGAAAGTTTAGTCCATGCTGTCCATGCTCGCTGCTGGCGCTGGATCTTCCTCATCAACCAGAATGCCCACCAGACATGCTTGCAACATATTCTCATAATTTACCCACGGGTGCACCTCGCCAAATAGCTGCGTAGCATCGCGCGCCGCCCCGCGCATTAGCTCCGGCACGCCGCCTGGGTGGAACTCGGCATATGGGCCTACAT
>JACYXV010000773.1:0-10701 GCA_016859225.1 Thielaviopsis cerberus
GCTCAGACGTACGTAGCTGTACATCGATCGATGCTCAGACGTACGTAGCTGATGCGCAGCACCAGAAGTGAGCGGCGCACGGCGTTTGGAAAGTGGGCACTGACGCCCGGTGCCGAGTGGGATGAGATGGAGGTGCACGTGGGCCAGGTCACGCCAGTGGTGCACTTCACCATGGGTGGCGTAGCGTTTGATACCAAGGCGCGCGTACTCAAAAAGGAGGACGGCAAGATGGTGCCAATTGCAGGACTTTTTGCAGCGGGAGAGATTACGGGTGGGATTCATGGGGATAATAGATTGGGCGGGTCATCGTTGCTGGAGTGTGCAGTGTACGGACGGATTGCAGGACAATCTGCAGCTGCGAGCATTTGATATGCTCTGGTAGTTTTGAGTTCATGGGCTGTACTTTGAGGCCCGCAGTAAAGTGAATATGGTTGTATATCTTGACATAATTGTAGCCGTGGCTGTATAGCTCTTGTACATGGTATGGCAAATATATAGCTTTACATCTGAGATCCTTGCCTCTTCCTCATCTTAAATCATGACCGCCTCCACACCCTTGGTCACTAGCCAGCTCACCGTAAGCCCATGCACCCATCCTCCAAACCAGGACTCAATCAACGTTGGCTTCTCGTTCGATTTGCGCCACATCCACGTCTCATTGATAAACGTGACATCTGTCGGGCCCACATCCACCGTGGCCACCACCAATCCGCGCACCGGTGGCATTCCTGTCAGTGCCTTGGGCTGGTCTATAAAGTACTCGACACGGCGCGCATCGCGGTACGCTACACGATACACACCGTTGACCAAGTCTCCCGGTCGTAGGCGCAGGCCGAGGATCGTGGTTGATTCAAACGAGGGCCGGCGCTCCAGCTCCAGCACCGTGCGCATGATGATGGCCTGTGGGAGGCGTGTAAAGGCTGCCTGCACGGCGCGCGCATATGCCAACACTAGTGCGGCATTTCCATCATCGCGCTTTGGTGCTGGCCGCGCCGCCGCGCCTTGTTCATCCTCGCCTTCGTCTTCGTCATCGCTGTCTGTGTTGTTGTTGCTGCTAGGCGGGCTGTATGCAATGGCGGCCCGCGGGACGGGTAGTGAGACGACGCGTTCGCGGGTCAGGATCCAAGTGGTTTCATCGCCCGACACAGATTCCGGAAGGGAGAGCGGAAGAGCTTCGGCCGAGAGAGTGCCCGGGCGCAGGGAGCGGCGGATAGCTTTGGAGGAGCGCTGGGCAGTAGTGCGGTGCACTTTGTGCGAGAGTAGGTAGTCAATGTAGACGAGGTAAAGTGCGGGGACGGCCACCGGCACCAGAACCCAAGATGGCACCATTGCGTTTGCAGGGTTTGGATTCAAGGGGGGCTGTTTGATTGCGAAAACGAGGCTGATGAATAAAGAGTCTAGCGGGCTTAGCCGTCAACCCAAAATGCAGTGATCGTGTGACGGGATTTGTTTGTTGCCTTATTTTGGGTTCGTTCGGGTTAGAATTTTAAGAGCGCCTGTTTTTGCCTAGCCTAGCCTAGCTTGAGCTTTTAAGCTAGCTCTAAAGCATAAATTTGGATGGAATCCATGACTGTGGGGCTCCATTTTCAGGGCACCCAAGCCTGTAAGTTCGAGGTCAAGGGCTGTTTGCCGTTGTTTAATTGCGGCTGCTACTTTGATGTGCGCCTAATCTGTGTCGGCCTCGACTTCGTCGTCACCCCAATCAATCAACTCAACCGTCATTGGCGTAGAAGCGTTGCGCATGGCGAGCCATGATGCCGGATCATCCGTGTCGTTTCGGAGCTGGTGTTCAGTCCAGGGCGGGACACATACAAAGTCACCCTTGGAAACTAGGTTGGTGACAACGTCTTCGCCTAAATCGGGCCGTGTTGCGAAAATGAGGGTACCGGCAATGACGTAAATGATGGTTTCTGCACGCAAAAGAAATTAGAAAGGAGGTACCGTGAAAGCACAAAAAAGCTTACCTTGCTCGCCGTGGTGACGAATTGAAGTCGATGCATGAGGCTCAAGCTCTAGAGCTACTCACTGTTAGCTGTGCTCCAGCCCGGTGACGCGCAATTCTTACCCGTAGCGCACATGGCGTCGTTGCGGTTAACCAGTCTGTTCATGACTCTTAAGCCCGACGGGCTTTGCGGCGACCGGATGCGGGAAATAGGTGTCGCTGACGCCGACCTATCTGTATAATCGAGGCCATCCAGATCTGTGTGCTCCGTTTTAACTTGCGATACGGCTGATGAGACTACAGACGTTGGCGTCATAGACCGGTAGGGCATTGCGTTGGGCATGAGGGGCGGGAATCCATTGGCAAAGTATTGCGGCTGTGGCGGCGGCATCTGTTGTGGAACTTGGTAGGCGAGCGGCGTTGTCGGCGACATCTGTTGTGGGAATTGGTAAGCTAGCGGCGTTGTCGGCGACAGCGCTTCGGGCGACGGGGCTTCTCTAGCCAAGCCGGAATCTTTGTTAAGCGGCGGATCGATAGGGGTGATTGGGTCGTTTGGCAGTGCTGGCGCCTTCTTGATGTAAATTGATGATGGCATAATCATGGGTAGCAAATCTCGGATAAGCGGTACGAGGGCGGCCATCATGGTGGATTTGGCCGTGCTTGGGGCCGGAGTTGTTCGGTAGAGTGGGATTGCGGCAAGTCGCCTCTAGATATCGGCCTGTTTTCAAACGCCCGTTTTCCAAGCGCCGAAAAAAAAAAAAGACGGAAATAATAGAGTTAAAAGACCGTCACGCAAGGCTGCGTAAAGCAGAAAACAAGGCAACAATGTTGAGACTACAAGGCTGAAGAGAAATCGCAAGTTTTGGAAGGTGCAGGTCGCGTTCCTGCTTCTTCAGCCCAGAGGATTTGCTGTTTGTGTTGCTGTTTGGAGCCAGCGAATAGCGAATAAAAACGGCGCAGCAAGAAGGGAAGGAACCTCGTTGCAGCTGAAACGAGCTTGTGGCCTGTAGAATTGCAACACTGAAAACTGAGAGCTATTTAGGAATCCGAGAATTCAGTTTCAATGAGATTGATCGTAAAACGAAAACTGCTGGCAGACTGAAATGCGGTAATTGATATGCAGACACAAGACAAGTTGGCCAAGTGGCTAGATAGAGACGATGGGGTTGAGTGTTAAATGCGCGGCTGGTCAGTTGTTTAGGCTTGGACAAAACGATGCCTGTGGCACAGCAGGGAACGGCACGAAGTAAAAGAAGGAAATATGGAAGAAAAAGATCTGGGGTTGGGGCGGTCAGACCTTGTATTCAAGACTTGGGCTTGCAGAATGCACCACGGCTGTGGGCTTGCCGGGTATTTAAGTGAATTCCTAATAGTAGCATTCCAGCTTTGCAAACCGCTCGCCGTGCACACTACGGAGGAGCCCAGAAGTCATGTGGAATGGATATGCATCTCTTTTCTGCGTGCTAGCTAAATTTTGCGTCGAGATTGTGTGCCTGCGTGATCGGCTTAGATGACTTGAAAGGTTGGCTTGTGACACCTCCTTCTATGGCTAGAGATCACAGCCGATTACCAACACCAGTGTGTAACTTACCTTGTGATATGCTCATATGCGGCCTACAGTGAAACGAAGTTCAATTCAACCATGATTTTTCGTGGTTTCATGTAATCAAATATCGGCCCGTGTTACACTATCCGGACTTACATTTACTACTTGTGTACACTCAATGTTGAGCTTGAGTTAGATTAGATCCATAGTATATTAGGGTTTAACCCACAAGCACTTCCCATTTTGGGGCTATATAAACACGGCTGTTGTTTGGCAACAACTAGGCAATGATGTTCTGTTAGAGGAATGTGTGAAAAAATAAAGAGGCTTTCCACTATTGACTCACGTGAATATGTCTGAATTAACCAAGGAAGGTGCAGATTTAATTTTGTACGCTCTATTTTTCACTTCATGATGTAGAAGAACAAACTTTTCCATGAGCCCAGCTCGAAGCTTAGTCTTCTCTAGACTTGTTTCATTGCCCCTTCTTTGTATTCATCCTCATTCTTGATTCTCTCTCTGATATCTTCGTTTATCTACTTGCTCAAGATATTTCTTGTACTCTTCCCTACTTTTCTTGTACCGAGTATTGCGCATGCTCACCATCTCAAAGCCGGTCTGTACATAGTGGGTTTATCTTGTTTTGCTCACTACATTTAAATCTACTTTAATAACCCAACACTGACTTATATACCTTTGCTAGCTCTGCCATCATGTCGACCTCGACCCGGTTCAGTATTATCCAGGGCTGCCTCAGCGCTCTACCTGCAGAGCTGCTTTGGGACATTAGCAGGTATCTCGACTTGCGTTCCGTCGTGCGCCTGGCAATGACATGTTGCCGGCTGCAGGAAGTACTCACATCAGACACGATCTGGAAGCATCATGTCCAAGCTTACATCCAAAACGTGCGGTTGACAAAGTTACCTCTAGGTATACCGTCATACTTTGAGCTCTTTCGACTGCTCAGAGACCAGTGGTTTATTGCTAGCCAAAAGATCTGGATCAGTAACTGTAAGTCCCAGGGAGAACTTCTCGTTGCTCTATATCACACTGGTTTAGGCAGTATCAATGGTTACAAAGTCGTCATGGAGTACGACGAAAGATGGAAATCCATGAGTGAATCGGACTTTTTAGATTTGCTCAACAATCCCTCATACACGCCGGTAGTGGTCCTTCAACGTGATGCTGTTTTTAGCATCACTGCCAAAGATGCTTTGCGTAACAACCGCTCGGCGGGATCGTGGGAACAAAAGTTCCGACTTGACCTACATAACCAGTATTCAATCATAAAGAGCGAGTTTACACATGCCAAAGCCATCGACCGTGGGGAGCGTGTATTGGGTAAATACTTTCTTGATCACGCGTGGCCTCCTACATCAATCCCGGTCAACAATCATACCCGGACTATGGGAGTGAATTCTGCAGTCGGACCTCCCTTAATCAACGAAGCGCATGTCGTTGCGCAAAATCAAGCCGAAGCTTTGGCTAATGCTTTTCATCTGCGCTGCTGGACAGAGTTTCCTAACCAAACCATGCAAAAACAACTCGTCAAGAACTCTTACATGGTAACATTTGCATCAATTTGCCCTTCACTATACACGCCAACTCCTGATTACCCATATCGTGGAATTTGGCTTGTGCTTGGACAAGATAGGACCGCTGAGTTTGTTCTTTTATGTCAGAGTGCCCCTGAAGCCTTTGACGTCTCCCGCCAACCAGACGAGGATCGCCGTGCGTACGCAGTCCGCCGGAATTTGGCTCTCTCGCTGTCAGGTTGGTTATACATGGTGTTAATTTCAGGGAGACAAATCATGCCACGGGGCGAATTCAAGTTTATACTCAGTGCGGTGGCGGTACCAAGAGAGGTGGTATACTCCACATTGGGTAAATGCCTTGTCTTGAATGGAATCAAGCCAACTGCATCGCTGGCCAACAGAATGGGTAAGCTGTTTCATTAAAGGCTAGGACTTTTAGAAGCATGTTTTGCTAACGTCATGGATAGATGAAAGGAACCGAGCGAAGCTACTCATCATGTCAGCAAACTCGATGGCTTTAGTGGACGACTCTAGCATAGAGAGGATGTTTCGAGTTGACATTGATAGTCTCACTGAAGGTGGAAATTCTTGAGCTGACCTCAACGTCTCTCCGTCTAGAGGCCGTAGTTCTCTACACATTGTTGCTTCTTCCAAAAGTTGACATGACCCCGGTTGTCGGTGCCCCGTTTTACAGTGTTTTCAGATTTGCGCGAGCTTAATTTCATGTTGCATTACCGATTGTCTTCATCTGTTTTTTTTTTTATTGTGTAGATCAAGAATACTGCTGGCTTGTTTTCCTTTTATTTTCTCGTCCCCCTCGCTCATGCCGAACCGGATCTCTTGGCAGCGGCATGGATCCAGTCGTTCAGGCCAGCTCTGTTGCGAGCAATTTACATGGCGTAAAACTGCATACGGGGCACAAAGATGGTGGTGTGCTGGCCGTAGTCGGTGGTGGGCGACGAGCGCATAATGGTGCCAAAGTTGTAGTCGTCAATGGTCTTTTCGTAGGCCATCATGAAGTTGCGCCAGCGCTCCTTGCCCTTGGCTGACTTCATTTCGTTTTCGTTGATGGTGGCGGCAGGGTCGAACTCGGGAAAGTCCTTGGCCAGGTGCTCCATGATTTCGTCGTCAATCTTGGTCAGGCGGATGGTGCTGCCAGGCACGCTCTGCAGGATGCGCCAGTAGACCTCCATGTGCTGGACGGCCTTGACAGCGAATTGCTTTTCAATCTGTCGGAAGGGGGGTTAGCAAGATGAATGCATGGGGGTTGAGTGTGAGAGGGAAAAGCAGCCTCGTGCGACTCTTGGATTCAGTCTAGCACGAGACGACGGGCCGGCCAGGCAAAGGGAGCGGAAGAATACGCACATCCTCGAGGTTTTCCGTCTCCTCGGGGTTAAAGTCCTTGGGCGCCCGGGTGGACGAGGAAGTGAGGTTCAGATCCGCCATTTTGACCAACAAATATGTGATGATTTAAAAACGCAGTAGCAAAAAGAGTGAAGAGGAATAATTTTTTCGCGATTATTTTGGTGCAGGCTTTTTTGACGTCAGTCATGGCGGGGCTTGGAGAAAAAATAGAGGTACTTTAGCTGGGTCAAGCAAGTAAAAGCAGCCAGTAAAGCACTGTAGAGCACTGGCGAGAGCTCTGGATGCAAGCATCTGGCAGAAGAAGTCAGAAGTGGAGAAGTGGGGTGTGACAGCTGGCAGACAGGTGCCAGCGCTCGACATCGTCTTGTCCATTTTAAGCTCCTGTTAAGTGCAAGTCCACGACAATTGTTGTTTTGGCGAGAAGAAAGGATTGCTGCATGAGATAATTTCCACAAACGAGGCTCGCAGCA
Organism: Thielaviopsis cerberus; assembly: GCA_016859225.1. Taxonomy (NCBI): domain Eukaryota; kingdom Fungi; phylum Ascomycota; class Sordariomycetes; order Microascales; family Ceratocystidaceae; genus Thielaviopsis; species Thielaviopsis cerberus. Next base: position 6,859 of record JACYXV010000773.1, read on the forward strand.
GAGTGGAATTCAGATGGCGCAAGAAGGCAACAAAACGAAAACAAGGCCGATAGGACAAGAAAAGAATGAAGGGGTGCGACGGGCCTAGCTGCAGTGTGCATTCCTGTGCAACAAAAACAAGCAGCAGACACAGGAGAGAAGCAACAGGCGAGAGCGCCGCCAGACACGCATAAAGCAAAAACGCATGACAAAAAGAGGAATGGCGAACAAGGCATGGTTGGCGTTTAATATTTGGGAGCGTGCCAAGTCAGTTGACGGCGGACCAGCAACAAATGCAAAGCACGTTTACGCCGTCGGGAGAGAGACATGGCAAGGCGGCGACTGGATACGCGAGAAATGATTGTCTATTGGGTGCCAGAAAAACGTAGCATGACGACACATCTGGGAGCGAGGAATAGACTAGCATGCAATCATGCAATACAATGTGACAACGTCAAGCCAGAGAGTGGATAATAGTTTACGGATGAGCGAGAAGGAAGACGCAGTTGGGCAGCCCGACCAACCAGACATGAGTACTAAGACAGACTTGCCGGTGCGAACCGAGATGTAGTTTTTTGGGTCTAATGCGTGGCTGTCGATCGCGCGGCGTACATGATGAAATGTGATTGGCCTCTGTGGCGAGTGTTACTAGGTACATGTTGTATGTACATTGAGAAAAAAAAAAAGAAAAAAGGCGCAGCCGAGGCATGCGCGCCGTTGTTTCCAGTTGGCGACGCCGTCGAGACACAAATCCAGACGGCAAAAAAGGGAGGGACTGGAACTGAGGCTGTCGGCAAGAAGGTACGCCACTGAAAGAAGGTGCTGCTGTGTCGAGGGGGAAAGAAGTCGAGGGGGAAGAAAGAAAAGGAAGGAAAGAAAGAAAGAATATAAAAGAGGGAGATACTTACCGCTTCGCAGGCCCAGTGTCTTGTCCTATTGGCCTATATAAAGCGTCTTTGCTCGCTTGTCTTGCCTCTCCCTTTCATTTTGTTTCTCATTTCACCCATATACCACCCATACTACTCGTATCAATCACCATGAAGGCAGTTCAGTTTCTCTCGTGTCTGTTAACGTTGGCATCGGCCGGCCTTGTTTCTGCCGCGCCGACCCATAGCAAAGCCCGTGATGAGGCTGCTCCAGGGTTCGAGATTCACACTTTCGACATCTCCAAGCTCGGTGACTTGAGCTATGATCGCACCATTGCCAAGCGGGCTTCGGCAAACGATACCGTACCCGACAGTGGCATTGGGTACAACTGGGGCTGCACCAACGTATGTTTCCCACATCCCACACTCTCTCTCACTACACAAAGACTAACCCTCTCACAAACAGACCACTGGTCCCGACCCGCTCGACTGTCCCCCGGCCATTGGCCGATGGCAAACCCTGTCCACTACCGGTCAGCCCGAGGAAGTGGTCGTCCCCGCCGGCCGCTGTGTGTCCATCAACCACGACTCGTGCATGGCGTTTGCGTGTGCGCCGCTCGGTGACGTTACCGTGTCGAGTCTGTTGGTATCTTCGCGGCTGATGAATCCGGCGCAGACGCGCTGCGTAGTCACGGGATATGGCGGCGTGTGGGCAAACGGCAAGGGTAATGAGACGACACTCAAGGTTGGGCTGCTGGTAAATCCATTTGAGAATCTGAAGAGATAGGGAGAATATTGAGGTGGGTTTGGTATAATTAATGAATACTGTGAATAATGAATATTGTATACTAGACTAAGAACCAATGATGTAATGATGAATAAGGGTTATAAAACCCTAGAACCCATACCATTATTTTGGCAGTTGGCTGCTGAGGAAGGCCCAACTTCTCCTAAGCAACACACACACCATCTACTGCTAAAATGGTACGCCCCGTTGCCACCCATCGCTATTCAGCAGCTAACATTAAACCACCCTTCAGAACAAAGACGGCTGCTTCACCTACGTGCATATGCAGCACCAGCGCAACGCCGACCAATTCGACGACATGTGCAAAGACAAGCTGCCGGCCGACGAAATATACGTGGCGCCGCAGCACCAGCCCATCAACCCCGAAGACGAGGACGATGTGGTGCCCGACCAGCACGCGGCGTTTGGCATTACAAAGGCCACGCAAACCGTGCGGGAGGCGGCGTGGAAGGACTTTGGACTGGGGCGGTTAATGGGCAAGGGCCCAGTGGTGGGCAAGACACCATCGCTGAAGAATCTGCCACGGTAGGCTCGGTGCTGGCGGATTGAGTCTTGGAGCGTCTGGGACCAGCGGCTTAAGCCTTGGGGCGTCTAGGACCAGCGACCCTTTCAAGCTTTGATAGTGTTTCCTTTAGCGATGGCATTGTAATTCGATTCATAAATTCTCTGAAATAAAGCTACAAACGCCGTGACAAAACAAAAAGCCCAGAAAGATCAAAACGCCAGAATGCTGTTCCCCGAAAACAAAACACGCCCCGTGGCCCATATGCCAGATGGCTCTGCTGCCTACTTCTTCTCCAGATAACTCTCGCGCTCCAATACCTCGGGCGCAAACTTGACCAAGAACACCGTCTTTCCGGGCCACATTTCGCCCTCCTCAGTGCGCCCAACACTATGCGCGCCAACCTTTGCCGAAAAGTCTGCGCCATCGCAAATGCCCTCGACGATGCCCGCCACAAACGCCGCGCAATTCAGCTGCGACATTTCGCGCGGCACGCTGATAAAGGCATTGACCAGCGGCTCGTTGTCGAAAATCATGTATCGTCGGGCGTTGCGGGGTTGGCCGACTTCTCGAGCCGATCGGCCTGCCGGCCAAACAGGTGCTGCCACACCGTCTGCTTGATAAAGGCCAGCAGCGAGATGATGGTCAGCGGGCGCGTCTGTGTGCGCGCGGGCTCGCGGAAGAGGAGGAGGTCGAGAAGGCGCAGGCCGATGGCGTGGCCCTGCACATTGAGGCTGGCCGCGCGGGTTGGTTAGCAGAGGCACATGGAACAGAGGAGCATCAGGGGTCAAAGAAGAAAAGAGAATGGGGGAAGGGGCATACCGCTGTTCAAGGTCCTGGATGCCCCGCACGCGGCGCTGTGCGTAGCCGACCATTTCGGAGAACAGGTAGGCGAAGCTTGCCTGGCTGAGCTCATTGGTGCGCGTGCGGTTCAGCGGGCGGTTGTAGATGGTTTTGCCGTTGGCTGGGTACTTGAGGCTGGACTGCTCCTTGCCGGGGCCTTTGCTGGGCTGCAGATTGGACATTGCGGGATGCGGGTGTGGATGTGCGTGTGTGTGTGTGGTTGTGAGAGGCCAAAGGGGCGGTGATGCAATTGATTTAGTCGGTTTGCTGCTAAAGCTATGCTAGCTGAAGGTTGAATTGCGCTGGGCAAGGCTGCCCCACTACGCAATGTACCCTTGCACCACTTTACACATGCAACGGTACTTTGGCGGTATAATGTATTGAATTGTATTCTATCAGCAAAGCAGCTTAAATCTAGAAAATAGCATAGCTAGAATGGGAATATAACGTAAAAGACAGAGAAGCAGAAAAGTAAAAAGAAAACCATGAGACCGAAAGGAAATAGAGAGGAAAGAAAAAGAGAGATAGATGGAGAGATGCGCCCTGTATCTAGGGCGGGTGTGAAGGAATCGTGGGCTCACTCGACAAACCGCACTCGCCGGTCTCCAGTAGAGTGAGAAGCAAGTGAAGCCCCGTCCTAGGCCGACTTTTCTGCCGCGGCCTCGGTAGCCGCTACCGGCTGCGGCTCGGCAACCGATTGCTGTTCAACCACCGGCTTTTCCGTCTGCTGCTGCTGCTGCTGCTGCTGCTGTGGCTGCACCTGCGCCGGCAACGACGCCACCAAGCCCTTGTCCTCGCCGCCCAGCAGATAACTCTCGTGCTCGCCAATGTGCTTGCCGCCGGCG
>JACYXV010000774.1:0-10685 GCA_016859225.1 Thielaviopsis cerberus
CTGACTGGATTGGTTAATAGAGTGGCAGCAGCAGAAGTGGCAGCGGCCGAGGTGGCAGTGGCAGTAGCAACAGCCGACGACGACGCGGAGCCAGAGCTACCGCTGGAGCCCGACGACGAACCCGACGCGGTCCAAACGTCAGGACCGGGGATATCGTAGGTGGTGATGGTGCCGTACACATCAAACACAATGCCAGGGTCGGTCGAGGTGTAGCCAGTGTTGAAGTCAAACTTCTGGTCCGGGACAGCAGTGCCCGAGCCAGTCACCTCAAACTGCACACACGACGGGTAGAACTGAGCACCGCGTGCCGAGTTGGTGGCGTGGGCCACGTTGGCCTCGTGCAGAGCAATAATCTCCTGGCGAATCAGGTACTTACCGGCCTTGATGGAAGACGGCAGCGTAAAGTCATACTTGCCCTTGTTGGAGATGAGGGTGTCGGTGGCCCACTTGCCGCTGGCATATCCAGTCTCGGCAATCTTGGACCAGATGGCCGAGGCACCGTTGGTCTCGGTGTATTCGGCAATGTAGGTGATGATGGGGCCCTTGTGCGACGAGGCAATAATGTCGTCGCCACGCGAGTCGTGGTACCACTCAAAAGTCAGCTTATCACCGGCAGCGGCCGAGACAAACTTGGACACGGCCTTGCCACCGTTGACATTGCACACCAGGTCGGTCGAGCTCAGATCCTTGACGGGGTTGTTGTTGTCGGGAGAGCGGATGTAGGTCTTGCGGCCGTCGCCCTGGTCAACCGAGTTAACCCACACCGAGTACATGGTGGAGTGGGCCGAAACGACCGAGGCCATGGACAGGGCCGAGACAATGGAAGCCTTGGAGAAGTACATTTTGAAGTGATATAAGAGGTGAAGGATCAAGGTCGACGAAACGAAAGTTGGAATAGAACAAAGGTTGGATAAAGAGTGTGAGTGTAAAGAATGTCAAATTCTAACGAGTGTGAGGACCAGCCAAAGATGCTTGAAATGAAAGAATGAAAGTGAAGATAGAACGCGACGTCGAGCCGATGAGGAGGAGAGGCAAAAGCAAGACGATGGATGGCGGGTGTTGGGTGTTTTATACACAGCTCGATAGCTTTATTCGGCATCTCCATCACCCTGCATAGACTCCACTGCCATTCAACGCTCTATTCTTGTCGTTTGGCCGGCTCTCAGCCACTCCTCGGCTACTGACCCAACTTGTAACCTTAAACCAGTGAGCTCCTTTCTTTTCACCTCCAAGATACCTAGCAACTACCATCCTTCCGCTGACTAGACCGCTTCAGACTTTTCTTGGCATCCAGCATCTAGTGTCTTGGCATTTTATATTTTCGTTGTTGCTTTCATTCTGCCGTCTGATATATGTCTGGGGCGGCATGACATGGGCCAACTATTGACGAGATGTGTGCCCCCTTTCTTTTTCTTTCTCCGTGTGGTTATTTTCCGTTTGTCTCGGCTGGCCTTGTTGCCTGTATACAGTGCCAAGGCTCTACTTGTCTCGTTTGGTGTTTTGTCTCCCGCTTGGGGCTAGCTGTAGAAACGGTCCCAGCGAATGATTTGCTCGTTGTGTCTTGCTGGCCAAAGGACCAACCATATGACTGGCTTGGCTTTTCTGGCCAAAGGACCAACTATATGGCTGGCTTGGCTTTGCTGGCCTTGGATGTGCACGTCGATCTGACTGTGCCTGTAAATCGCTGCTATTCTGAGGTGTAGCCAAGTATATCAGAGACTAAGCTACGAGTAGACTTACAAAAATAGCCGCATTATATAAGCCGCGTTTGATTTCCTATTTTGGACTGACTGTACCAGCAACTAGACTCTCGCTGGAGGCATGTTCCTCGGTTGATGCTCTCGTTGTGTTTTCATCAGTCAGTGTTTTCACTGACCAAACAAACACACATGGCTCGTACTCTATAGCCCGGACTGGCAGCCTGATGTTTGTAGAATCCTCGAGCCGCCAGTGGCCCCTGGAATTTCCTTCTTTTCGCAGTTTCGGGAAAATAAGAGACACCTTAATATCCTAAATTTCTCCCGGCCTCATTTCCATCCCGTGACCACTTCCAAGTTGCAATAAAGGAGAAATAAAACGTAGCACTCCGTCTTTCTTAGTAGCCACTGAATGACCAGGCTTTACCCAAGGTTCAAACACTATGGCTGGATGTGAAGCTGCCAAGAAAAATCACGGAGGCGAGGGCGCTAACAGTACAGCAGCAATGTTGTGCTAACTGCGGTAATAAGAGCAAAGGATAGCTTGGTTTCATCTCATGTTGCAAACATTATTGGTTACTTGGCGTTGTTTTTATATTGTGCATACTGTTTATTGTGCACACTGTGTATTGTGTCTATTCTACATTGTGCACACTGCGTATTGTGTCTATTCTACATTGTGCCCATTGTCATCATGTCTACTATCTATTGTGCACCCTGTTTGTCATGTTTGCTGTCCATTGTGTCTGTTGTGCAACTTACATCGGCTGCAAACATCATGAACTTGAGCGACATAAACAACCTTAATACTGAACAAGCTTAAATCAAGATTACCGCAAATTCCTGATTTTAAATATGAATCACGCACTTTCTGCCTGTCAACTGTGTTTCCCAGAGCATAGAAGCCTGTACCTCTTTTTGCAGCCAACCGAAATTGGCCAGGGGATGCCCCAGGGAGACAGTAGGGAAAACTCGGCAGGGGTTTGAGACAAGCCACACACCAAGTGTCTCACTGTGTATGTCTGTGATGCTAAAAGAGGTGGGCAGTGTGTAGATTGGCCTTTTGCTGTGTGCAGATCGACCTTTTGCTGTGTGCAGATCAGATCTCTCAAGGTTCGTCCGGTCTATCAGGTAGTTTGTTGGGCGCTCAAGCACAGTCACCACAGTCACAGTAAAGTCGTAGTAAAGCCACGGCAAATCAGCAGAGTCACAGTAAGTCTCAGTCAATCATAGTAAGGTCACAGTAAATCATAGTAAAACTAAAAATCGCATCAATGCCAAATGTATTAACAAGTCTACCTAGAACCACCCGCTTACAGAGAGGCAGAAGTGCCCGCCGACGACTTCACAGTCGCGCAAATGCCCGAGGCATCGGCAACAGTGTAGGTGTACGAAGGAGTAAAGCTGCTGCCCTGCGTAATATCAAACTCCGAGTTGGTAAACACATTGTTCTTCTGCACAGCGAAGCCAGGCTCAGAAGAGTCCAGGTTAGTCACAATGGCCCGCTTCACGTTGGTAAACGAGTTGCCCTCAACCAGCACCTTGGCGCCCATGCGAGAGTGAATGCCCGAGGTCAGCACGTCGTTGTAGCAGTTGTTGAAGATGTGGGCAGTGCCGAAGCGAATCGAAGGCGTACGCGAGCCAACATTGTTCCAGTAGTTGTGGTGGTACGTGACTCTCAGGAAGCCAGTATCCTCGGCAGAGTTGCTATCAGAGTGGCCAACCAGCGACACCTTGTAGTGGTTCTGGAACGTGCAGTACGACACAGTGACCTGGTCAGAGGCGTGGGTAATGTCAACCATGCCGTCGTAGTAGTCCTTGTCACCAATCTTGATGCCGTCAGTAGTCAGCGCCAGATGATCAATCCAGACCATGGTCGACTTGTCGACAGCAATCAAATCCTTGCCCTCGGGAGGGTTGTGCATCTTGAGGTTCTGAATGATGACGTTGGACGCCTTCTTGACGCGCAGTCCACCATCCTCCATACCCGACGACGCACCTACACCAATAACCGAAGTGTCCGACGGAACGTCCAAAACACCGCAACCGCTGAGGTAACCGTTGATGCGGACAACACCGCCCTTGGCCAGCGCAGCCGTCAGCGCAGTGCACGAGGTCACCGTGGTACCAGCACCTGAGCCACCACCAGTAGTGCCGGCAGCGTAGCCAATAACAGAGCTAGAGGATGAGCTGCTGCTGCCGCTGCTGCTACCACTGCCAGTAGAAGAGGTAGCAGTAGCCTCAGCAGCCGAAGAGGTAGCAGTGGCCAAAGAGTCAGCACCAGTCTCAGTGGCATCAGCCGAGGTCTTGCTCTTGCCAGTCTTGGTAGCCGAAGCCTCGGCAGAGGTCTTGGAAGCACTCTCGATGGCAGCAGCCCCAGTAGCAGCACGGGTAGCAGTGACGAGGGTAGTGGCGGCGCCCGAGTACTGGCACTCACACTCGTTCAGAACGTTCTTGAATGGAGCCGCAGTCCGATGCCCACGAGGGAACAGTCGAGCTGGTGCTAGCAGTGGAGCAAAAGGCACTGGCCTCGCTGCTAGATGCAACGGCCTTGGCGCAAGAGTTGGTCTCAGTGTTGGCGCACGACAGAGCGCCGGCTACCAGAGACATGAAAACGACACGGGAATGCATCTTGAAAGATTGTGGAATTAGAGCTCAAGTATAGAAAGAAAGAATAAAGTGAAGATAAAGAATGTAAGAGACAAAGAGTCAAAGAAAGAGTGGCTGCCTGAGCTCTGGAAGTTGGAAAAGAATGTGATGCACAGCAACAATGAACAGTGTGTTGAAGAGAGGAAGAACATGACAAGCCAAAGTGGCAAGATGCTGAATGATTTATATCTGGCCAAGAATCGGGATATGTCATTCTTCCTTTCTTGTCACCCTTTGTTTTGCCGTCTTGACACTTGACCCAATGCCAAGACTACCTGCGCACCTCTTTGGTACTTGTACAGTATTCGAAACACCAATATGCAGGGTTACGTGTAGTAGCGAATAGGTTTTGCTCATATGAGCAACCAACATTTTGCCGTGACAGTAGCAGTTTTGGTTGTAAGCCAACTACTACTACTGTATCGAGAGTACCATCCAGAAACGAGATAGCATACGCTGTTGCCGCGTACCCTCAAGTCTTGGCTTGTGTTGTATGAAACGACAACAGGATCTCCAAGTTGTATTGCCGCCCGCCTACACATCAGACCAAGATTTTCCGTCTATTAGCATCTACGCGTCGATCCGGCATGGACGCCGTCTCAACTTCACTGACTACCACTCAGTATCCAGCACCAACACTACCAACAAGGCCTCAGCCAATATATTTCCAGCAATTTAATTTCCCGTGGAGAAGGCCAATACGCGTCTTCTAATGAGCTTGCAGGACAGGATTCCACCAATCTCTTCGAGGCCACCGCCAGTATACCGTATTGTGCGCCTGGGGCTAGTTCGTAAAAGAGATTCTGAGACTGCAAGGCGAGTCTTGGCGTGTCAGTTTGCAGCATGGAAGAGATTGGGCGGCTGCGCGGTTGCGAAGCCCGTTGCTGATAGAGAAAAGGAGACACGGAAAAGAAAAAGCATACGTTTGGTTGGCGACCATACAAAGCTATCAACGACATGTTAGCAGTGTAGATGTACTCAGTCCGTCTGTGTTACGGTACTTGTCCGTTTGCAGAGCTTGACGTTGAAGTCGGCTGCCACGGCATCGCCAAGCGATCTCTACACAAATCTTCCTGATAATTACAAGCTTGTTTTCGGCTCTAAACTTTTCGCATCCTTTCTCTGTTTCTTCACTCAAGGTCTTTGGCCCCGGCTCTAAAAGCGGTTAGAATAGTATGTAAAATACAGTGGCATAGCGGGATTCAACCAAAACGCAGAAACATCATGACCCCCCCCCCCCCCCCCTGGAGAGCCATCATTTCGGAGATATTATCTCCTGAATTTGCTCCAGGGCTCGCTTGATTGGTTGGCTAAAACCTCTTACCGCGGATTCTCGGATTCCTTGACCCGATTATCCGCAACGTCTTTGTTATTGTCACTTGATAATACAAACTCACCAACAACGGTCCAGACACTCGCCGTTTGTTAGGGTTGTCCTACATCACGTGACTCGTAACCCAAGCCCGTGAAAGTAAACAATCGATGATGCAACAAAGTATCCATCACCCTGGGCCCTGCAGAGGTGCTCAGTTCTCCACCACCTGATTATGCACGGGCATTCCACAACTTTTGTCTTGAGGTGCTACCCTGCCTCATCGTTACCGTCTTTGCTACTATTCTTTTCACCACCCTTCTCTACTTCATCAGGCACAAACTACAACGTTGCACAGTTCTGTCTGGCAAATATCATGAACAAACTGGCAAAGTATCGCCAAGGTTGCATTCATGGCGCAACACTGCAGCCATAGTGGTGATCACCGCATGTCTATACGAACGTCTTTTGCCCATCATTGCTCAATACGACAGCCTCTTTATCCCTTAAGCTTAATTACCTGCGGATTTAGTCTTTTGCACAGGCGCCAGGTTCTGTGGTCCGCCCTCCGAAGTTGCATGACCTCTGCTGAACCTCATGATAATGCAACCTTGTGCAATCCACCTTCTGCTTCCAGACATTGTTGCATGCGGTGTGTGAAAATCCCGCGGCTTGGTCGGCATGCAGTCAGATAGAGACGAGCAACAACGAGGCACAGAATACGGGGTATGACGATTCTGCTGAAGAATATGTAGGCCCGTCAAACGCATTTATAACCAGTCTTTCTTGCCATGTAGTTGGCGCTTCTTTGGCCTGCTCTTTAGACTCACCTTCTCTCCTCAGCAGCCATGAAGTTCTCCATCGCCTCAGTGCTCATTGGTGGCGCCTCCGCTGTCGTTGCCACTACTGGCTCTCTCGCCATTGATAAGCCTGACGCCAACAGTACTATTGCAAAGGACACTCTTGTCCCAGGCGCCTTCATTGTCGAATTCGAAGAAAACTATGTACGTTTCATCAATGCGAGCCCCTGACGATAACCCTAAAGACCCATGCCTAACCCTGACCAGGATGCCGCCGAGTTCTACGACAAGCTCGGCCAGGACGCCGTCAACTGCTCGCACCGCATGAACATGACGTATGACTTGTTCAAGGGCACTTCGTTTACTCTACACGACGATGCGGCTACCCATCAAGACACTGTTGCTGCCATCCTGGCCAATCCCAAGATCAAAAAGATCTGGCCTGTGCGCCAAATTAGTTTACCCGACTCGAAGCTGCACTGGACTGCCAATGGTGTTGACTCGGCACCCAAGAACCTTGGCGCTGCTACCGCCAAGCGTGCCACCGTCAACGATACCTTCCCGCCCCATGTCATGACTCAGGTCAACAAGCTCAAGGCCGAGGGCTACACTGGCAAGGGAATCAGGATTGGCATGGTTGACACTGGCGTGGACTACACCCACCCAGCGTTGGGCGACGGCTGCTTTGGCTCCGGATGCCTGATTGCTGGCGGCTGGGACTTTGTCGGCAACAACTATACTGGTACCAACACGCCTGTTCCCGGCCCTTACCCCATGGACTGCGTTGGCCACGGCACCCACGTTGCTGGCATCATGGCTGCACAGAAGAACAAATGGCACTTTGAGGGCAACTCACCTGGCATCACGCTGTCTGTGTACAAGGTCTTTGGCTGCACTGGAACTGTGACGACAGATATTCTGATTGCCTCCTTCAACAAGGCCTACGAGGATGGCGCTGACATCATCACGTCTTCCATTGGTGGCAGCTCGGGCTGGACTGAAGATCCGTGGGCTGTAGCCGTCTCGCGCATCGTTGATGCCGGCGTCCCATGCACCATGTCTGCTGGAAACAGTGGCCCGTCTGGCCTGTTCTTTGCTAGCTCTGCGTCCAACGGCAAAGGCGTGACAGCTGTAGCGTCAGTGCAGAGTTACGACTCACCGTTTCTCGGCAAGGGGGGTAACTACACTGTTGGTAACTCGACTGGCAACTCGTCGGCCAGTGCGTTTGGAATGATTGCTGGAACACCTGCGCTGCCCAAGCTGTCACTGACGCTGTTTTCGACCGAGCTGTACAATAGCTCCATTGATGGTTGCACTGCTGTGCCTGACGACTACCCCGATCTTTCTGGGCATATTTTACTGGTTCCTGAGACTGATGGTATTCCCTGCAGTGTGTACACTCAGGCTATGAACTTTCTGTCCAAGGGCGCACTGTACTATATCGTCTACAGCCAGACTCCTGGCGCGTAAGTATTCATCACTCTAATTTCACAATTTGTCGCTAACTGTTAAAGTGTCGACCAGCAATACGTTGAAGGCTCTGGGGGCCTTGGTGTTGCCACTGTCACTCTTGAACAGGGCAAGGAATGGGTCAGCCTTCTCAAGAACGGTGCTTCCATCATGATCAACACTGTCAACGATACTGATGCTGCCGAGGTCCTACTCTGGTCTAAGGAGACTGTATCTGGTGGTTTCGCCAATACCTATACCAGCTGGGGTCCTACGTATGACGTTGATGTCAAGCCCCAAGCTGCCGCTGTTGGCGGCCGCATCCTGTCTACTTGGCCTGTTAGCAAAGGCGGCTACGCCGTCGAGTCTGGAACGTCCATGTCGTGCCCGCAGCTGGCGTCCATCTATGCCCTGTTTATGGAGGCTACTGGCATCAAGGACCCCAAGACCATCATGAATGTGCTGTCAGCCACGGCAAACCCGAACCTGTTCTTTGATGGCACCAATGTGTATGATAAACTCGCCCCCGTCCCACAGCAGGGCGCTGGTCTGGTCCAGGCCTACGATGCCGTGCACTCCAAGACCCAGTTGAGCGTATCAAGTCTGTCCTTCAACGACACTGACCACTTCATTTCCAATGCCACCTTTACTATCAAGAACACTGGCTCTGAGGCTGTCACCTATGAGCTTGGCTACGTTTCAGCTCTGACCATGTACACTTGGTCCAATACATCGCTGTACCCGGCATTCTTCCCTAACCCCATTGTGGACTCATGGGCCACAATAAACTTTGCCGAGGACAAGATTACTGTTGCTGCTGGTGCTGAGGAGGAAGTCCATATCGTTGTCCAGCCCCCCTGCCGACGTTATTTCGAACCGCATTCCTGTGTACAGTGGCTACATTACTCTGAACGCTACGAGCGGCGAGTCGCTCTCCTTGCCGTACATGGGCGTCGTCGGCAGCCTGTACAGCGACCCGACGCCACTTGACCCTGAATGGACTTATGACGCGGCGTACAATGACTACACCCTCGCCCGCCTGCCGACCAATGCGACGTTTACGCTCGAGAAGCCCGACGCCTCGACGCCCGCCACTGTATCTGTCGCGAGCAAGGATTACCCTGCTGCAGTCATCCAGCTTGACGTTGGCACGGCTCTATTGCGTTGTGACATTATTCCCATGACCGAGACGAATCTAACTACAATCGATGTGTTTGGTGACAAGAGCGTCGGTAGTCTGGGCGGTTTCCCTGTAGCGTGGTCGGCACGGCAGTACTACATCAGCGGTTTCACAGGCATGACCAATGAGGGTACAATTCTTCCTGCCGGAAAGTACAAGTTTGCAATTAGAGCACTCAGATTGTTTGGTAACGAGTCGAATGCCGACGACTACCAGACGATTTATACGAATGCATGGGGTATTAAATACACTTCATAGGGAGTTATCATGAGAAGTATTAGAAATTAAATTGCGAATATCTGACTATTGTCAACAATGAAGGCGAATTTTCCAGGAGTTGAGTTGGTTGTATTAAAGTTGTAGGACATGGATTGATGGAACAATTAGGGTAGCGAGGTGACTGTAGGTCAGAATGGATGTGTCGATGAATCTCCATAAGGGTTAAGAGACTATCAGGCAACTAATAAGTGGGCCAGCAGCTATTATATTGTTTGTGAATTTGAGGTGCAAATTCTAGAAGAGAAAATAGAAGAGGACAGAGCTAAATTGATATGATTATAACAGGATCAAGTTCTAAACTCTCTTGCAGTATTTAGGGGGATATTGGTGTTTAGATTGTTGACAGGGCTATGTAGTCGACCTCCAAAGAAGTTGTTGGTTCTTCAAAAGTGGTTGTTGGTTAAAGATTAAAGTAGAGATCTTAAAACTTATGGACTGGTGCCGTAGTTTGAGTTTAATCAATACATCTGTGGAGCGAAATAACTGTAAGGTCAGAATGGATTGTTTGTATTAGATAAGCTCTAAACCTACATAGTATTATTCCTCCTCTGTTACTCATAGTGGGCACTGGGACTCTGTTGTCATGGTTTAGCCGGGCATTTACCCGACAACATCTATCCATTCCGGCCTACAGTCACTTCACTCCACAATAACACCATCGAGATGCTTCCTTTCTACAACTTAAATCCAATGGAGCATTGTGAGACTCGTTCAAAGCTATAATGGTGGAAAACATCCCAATATATTGGAAATAACGGAAATAAAAACATATATCTTTTCACGAATAATCTGATCGAGTCCTGGAGTCGATCGGATCAGGGCTTTATTGAGAGTCTGATAGACTCTTTGCTACGTCGGGTAGCCATGGTTCAAAGGGCTCGAGGTTGGTACACACGATATTAAACAGTGCTTTAGCTCTACAAATATATCTTTTAATCGAAATTTGAGCCACATAAACATGCTATAAATTGCCTTCAAAGATGCTACATGTATTTCCACCCGGGTTTCTGGTTGAAAGACTGGCAGAGATTTGAATACGGACTGGCACTGTAGAAAATGTCGCTGTATATTCCTTGGCTCGTAATATTCATAATTGCGTTTGTCGGCCTTCCTTCTTTGCTGCTTTGTGGCCCGACTGGATGTATCACGCGCTGCGCCTGGATGGCATACCCTAAAGCAGCACTAACCCTGTTAGCCTACTGCCACGTGACTAGAGCCTGGATCGGAATGGGTCACTACGCAATTCCGCTCGACCGCCAGACCCATTGATTGATTGATTGAACTATTTAATGTCTACCGATCCCTCTTGGGGACATACG
>JACYXV010000775.1:0-10684 GCA_016859225.1 Thielaviopsis cerberus
TTTTTTTTTGTTTTTTTTTTTTTTTTTCCTCTTCCTCTTCTCGGTAGCTGCTTGGATATGGAGCGGATTCTGCCGGGGAACCTTTGTTCTTGCGTACACACAGAGACGAAACGTAGAGGGGGCTTGGAGAAAAGATGGCATGCTGTGTGTGTTGCTGCCTATACACGGACATTGCTACCGGTGGGCTTGCTCGGTTCTTGTGTGACATCAGAGGCAGGCTTATGGGTGATTCAAAGGATAGCCTGGATAGGCGCTGGAGGCTGTACGTTGTTGGCCTCAAAGGAAGAGTTTTCTATGTCAGAGAAATGCACGATGCCATCATCGAGGCTGGGGGAATAGGGATGCAGGAGCGGAATTTACAATAGACGTTTAGAAAATCCACGCAATGTAAAGAAAAAAAATATGGGCTTGGCTTTCGACGAATGACGACAAAGCACCCTGTAAGGGTTTCTCCTTAGGCTTTTGTTGCTTTATGTGGGCTTCCGTGCTTTATGTGGGTGCAGAAATTTCATCCTCACCGCTTCGGGGGCAAAATTGCAAGTTCTGCCAGATACGCCTTGTCTACCCTACCGACACAGACATACACCGCATCCAACTTCTAACCAGTGGCGATTGCAAATTCCCAGGCACTTTTACTCTTTTACTGCCTTGTCAGGCCTCCTTTCTCGCTGCTTGTTAACCAAATGCAAAGGGACAACAGAGCATTGTTAATGCTCCTTCATACCCCCCCCCTGTTGCGCCTGTCCGGTACGATGAAGTCATTGAGCATATCTTTCTTCTCTCCTTCAGCCTCTCGTATTTCTTCTTCTCATTATACAGCTTTTCATCCATCTACAACTCGCAATATGCTGCTATCCGACGCCGCGTTCCATCTGGCGTTCAAAGCAATTTCAACTCATCCACGATCCCCCCTCACTGTGTAACTTGACCTGCTGCACGTGATCTTTTTGTCTGCTTGCCTGCCTCTTTTTCATCTCTCTCCTCATATTGCTCCCCCCCCCTCCTCAAACACACAATGTTTTCGCCGCGGCTCTCTGTAGTGTGTTACACGCACCGGTGTCGCTTCTAATCAAGGCTCCAAGAAATTGGCAAATACAAGTTTGGTTAAACAGGTGTTGCTTGTGCCACTGTGCCGCCCACCCCTTTCTTTCTTCGGAGAGACTTGCAGGGAAGGATAATCGGATGGTGCAATTACATACCAACTTGCGCACTGGAGGGCTGGCTTTTGTGCAACGCAGTGCATGAAGGATTTGACAGCAGTTGGAGTTGTTCAATGGCCGCTGCTGGACAATAGCAGGCTCTTATCTGGTCATATTCCATTTTGGGCTGTGTCAAGAAACGGATAAATTTCAATGAGACGCTCATATGCAGTACTGTCTGTGAGAACGCATACAAGGCAGCGTGCAACTCGCGATTCTGCCTATAGTTTTCATTCATACTTCTCTCATGACACTAGACACCTCACCGCGAATACAAAGTCACTGTCTTCTCCTGCCATGTCGCCCTGTATTTCATCCCTTTGCAGCATCTCTGATAAAGTGACGTCAAAGACACGCCCCGGCTCTTGACTACCGCAATTTTTAAATCCGCTGTGCATCCTCCTACTCACGCCTAGCTTGAAGCCAATCTCGATTATTGCCGGCCGTCCCATGTTGATTTTGTCTCTTCTCTCGGTCCTGTACCTGTCTCTGTAGACCTCTCTCTGCATCTGTTTGCATACACGCTGCCGGCTGCCAGCCAACACCACTGTCTGAAAGCCAAGCATCAATATCGATGCTCGGTCCCTAGGGCTGGTCCTCATATTTCGCTCGTTCCTTTTGCCTCTTTTCTCGTCATCTTATTCTCTTTCGCTTCCACGTCTCAATCTTGGCGCATTACAGTGTACAGCCAAAGTGGAAATCAATAAAAACGATAAAACAACCTCGTGATGGCTGCCGTGACTTTGTTTGAAGTCATGTTTGAGACAACAGAGTCTGTTTTTGTGTACAAGTGTATGTCTGCAATTTCTCTTATATTTTATATTGAATTTGTATGCATTTTCTCATGCATTTTATGTATTTTCCCGAATTTCTATACACATTCGTTGCATGGCCTCTTTATCTCTCTCTCTCCCTGCTCTTGTCTGCCTGTTATTCCCAGATGCCGTAGCCCTACGACCGCCTTTGCTGCCTATTATTAGCCCTTTTAGCCTCAAACAGTCAAGACAGACAAATTACAAGGGAAGCCACGTTCTGCGTCCATTCCAGGAAGGTATAACACGTGCATTCACCATTGTAGTTGGCAGTCTTGATTACTCAGCACCAACAATGCATTGTTTTTGTTTGGTCTGCTTGCTGCTTGGGCTCCATGTGCTCCATGTGCTCCAGAGTGCTCCAGAGTGCTCCAGAGTGCTCTGCATATTGAGCCCTATGTGCTCTAGAGTGCTCTGTATACTCTGGGTCGGGTCTCTCTCTAGTGGTAGCTCATACCTGATGCCCTAGTCTACCTACTAGTACCTCATATCTCATCCCCTAGTCTACCTGCTAGTACCTCATATCTCATCCCCTAGTCTACCTCACCTGTTTGCCTTATCCGCCCTATCTGTGCTCTGACCTGCCTAGAACTCGCCCTCTGTCATCTTGTCACTTGCGCATCGCCACTACTACCCAACGACCCTTTCAACACTACCGCCCTTTAACTCATTCTTAATCCGTCTCATCGCCGACCCTGAGGCCAGTCTCCGAGTCAGACGGTGCCTCTTATGGCAACTCGGAAAGCCGACTTTTATTACGATTGTGCTATACCATATACACCATGAGCACTGACGCTAGCCCTGTCTAGTCCTGTCCTGTACTTGGGGCGTTGCTGGCTGGACTGCAACTTTAAAAGTAATTCCAAGTCTTGGGCCCCTCGAGGCCGACTGGCCCTTGCGCCCTGGGCTGACTGTTTTCTCTATTGAGCAGCCTCTTGTCCGTTTCTGTGTCCATTGGTTGTGTAAAGGCTGTTGATTATTATTGCCAATCCCTCAAGTGTCCATCTCTGTAATAGTGTCCGAGTGCCTGGCGGTCTGACGAGCACAGACGCACCAGACCACCATGACTGGAATGAGACACTCCAAAGAGCCCTACAAGCCCCTGGGCCTATATTTCACATAGCTGCCAAAAAGCGAGAGGAGTGTTATGGGCGCCGAGCAATTTGCCGTTGCCAGGCTCTGACATTGTGTTGTAGTAGTGGACCGGTTAAAGCCAGTGTGATATTTTGAATACACATATATAAATGCATTTATACATGTTTTTATGGTTTGCCTGCTGTCTGTCTTGTGCTCGTAGGGCTGGCTTTGCCTCATCTTTGCCTCATCTGAGAGTGACCGACAGCAGAGGTCTGTGCTTGAGTATGAGTCTCTCTCTCTCTCTCTCTCTCTCTCTCGCTCCATCATACTCTTTTACTCTAATTCTCGTCGCTCAGGCGTTGCCGTTACACTGCAGATTCTGCGACCATTTTGTTTTGTGTAAAAGCAACCAAAGAATACAAAGAAGGACAGAAAGAAAAAGAGCACTGACGCTTATATCTATAGGCTATTACAAGGGTTGTCCTCCTGTAAGGCTTTTGTAGGGCCCCTGTAGGGCTTTTTTAGGGCTCCTGTAAGGCTTTTATAGGGCTCCTGTAAGGCTCTTGTAGGACTCTTGTAAGGCCCCTGTAAGGCCCCTGTAGGGCTCTTATAAGGCTGTCTCTAAGCCTAGACCAGTGTCTACTCTAGGCCCACCGAATCCGAGACGTTTGATAGGGCGCTGTAGGGCTGCCTTGGTTGATCTAGATCCACTCTTGGGTTGTGCTCATTACTGTGGCAGATGGCGGCCAGCCTTAACTTGTTTACTGTGCCTTGTGCAGGTTTCTGTACAGCCTTTCTGAGCCTTGCCCTGTAGCCTTACACGATCAACCCTGAACCCTAAACCGTAACACCATAGAACCAACTAGAACTAGAGACACGAAAAAGAAAACACGCAAAAAAAAGAAACGTGAAATCTCGATTCCACGATTCGATGTAATCGAGATTCCGATTCCGATTCCACTTAATTTGTTCCAACAGGCCAAATATGAGAAGACTAT
Source organism: Thielaviopsis cerberus (assembly GCA_016859225.1). Lineage (NCBI taxonomy): Eukaryota > Fungi > Ascomycota > Sordariomycetes > Microascales > Ceratocystidaceae > Thielaviopsis > Thielaviopsis cerberus. Next base: position 4,087 of record JACYXV010000775.1, read on the forward strand.
TTCTTCCAGGGCCCTTCTTTGCCACCCTAAGCCCAAACCAGAATGTTTAGCGCAATGCGACTTGGAGAGATACATTCCCCTGTTCTCCCGACGGACAACCCAGGACGCGACGAGAAAACGAGACAGCCAGACGACAAGATAGATGACGAGCCCGACGAGCCAGACGACGAGAGAACGAGACGGCCAGACAACCATACAATGAGACAAGGGGAATGAGACAACCAGACAACAAAACTAGACCGCAACAAGACTACCGGAAACAACAAGCGAAAAATGCAAAAAGCTGGTGCAAACAAGGAGGCACGGCTGACCTGCCAACCGAAATATACAAAGGGGGTTCTTCTCTTTCTTGTCTCTTCAAGATCTTCTGGCCAGCGAAACGAACGCAGACCAAGAAGAAAGGGCAAAGCAAGTGAGCCCCGAAGAAAATGAGCAAGAGAGTCAAAGCGCAGCTTGTCCTTCAGACGAAATACAATTTGTGTATGGACAAGAATAACGTTTTCTCTTTTGCTGGCCGGTTTCTCTTTTCTCCGTCTTCAAGCAAGCCTAAGAAGCAAAAAAAGGCCCAAAGAGCTTTTTGTGTTATTCCTAGCCTGGCCTGGCCTGCCCTGGCCTGGTCTAGCCCTCAAGGCATTGCCTGGCTCGCTAGACAGTTTAGTCTTTTTGGCGTACTCACAGCTGCGATAGCGGCTGTCGGCGCTGAGAGTATTGGAAAAGGGCATAGACAGAGAGCAGAGGGCAGAAAGCATAAAGCAAGAGAACAGGAGAGCAGAGAACAAGAGAGGAGAGAACAAGAGGGCAGAGAACAAGAAACAGAGCAGGCAGGCAGCCCTGCCCAAAGCAAGCACTTTAAACTCCAAGCAAGGCTCCCGTATGCACCAATAAAACCTGCATCTGTCACGTCACCCAAATTCACCATTCAACTCATTTCTGCTTGCATTGCTTGCATCATTCATCATGTCAGCCGCTGGTCTCAGTCCAGACAAGCTGTCACGTCACAGCACATCCCCCCCTTGTCTTCTCTTTTCCTCTCTCTTCCGAGTTCCAGTTCCAGTTCCAGTTCCAGTTCCACCATCTATCCAAACAGCCCTATTTCGCTCTCGCATCCTTTTACATGCACGCTTGTAGTGGTTGCCAGAAAACATGCCCGGAAACAGAATCGCCATGGGGCGAGGGGGTCGGGTTGGTGTTTTGGAGGGATGCCATGTTTTATAAAGATGCAAATCCATTTCGGCGTGGGGCGGCTTCATGAAGCACCGTCCTTTTCATTTCTCATGAGCGAGTCTGGTGGATGGTATTTGCTTGGCTGGTGGACGGTATCTGCTTGGCTGGTGGGATCCGCCGAGAAAGTACAAACGCTGTCTCAGTTTGCAAGTTGAGCCATGGGCCTAGAGGCGCCAGAGGCGAGGGTAACCCTTATGGCAGACGGTCAAGGGTCTGTGCAGCGTAAGCTTTCTTTCTAACCATAGGGAAGGCGAGTTGGAGGAGAGAAGGCGAGTTGGAGTAGAAGGACTTTGGAGTAAGAGAAGGGCTACAGAAGGACTACAGTAACAAAGAAACAAGATTCAAGGGCCAAGGAGATAAAAGCAACTTGTACCACACCAATCGACAGCGTGTCTCGTCTAATTTGCAAACCAACTCTTTACCTTCTCAAGCTCGAGTATAGGGCAAAAAGGAGCAGCCAGAGAAGAAAGAGGGAAAAGAGACAATAGTCACGAGTCCAGACACTTGGACCGTGGGATGGCTCTGGCATTTTTTATTTTTTATTTTTTATTTTTTATTTTCCATTTTTCTCCTCTATTTCATACTCTTTTCTTCTTTCTCACCATCTCTACACATCAAAAATAAAACCGTAATGGAAAAAACCCATAAACCCAACCATACATATACCGCCAGAAGCTCAGACCTCGTCCACTCCTAGCAAGCCACTGGCTAGAAACACATCCAAAGATCTCTATTCTCCCAGCTCTCGCTCTCGCTATGGCCGTTTGACCCGTCTTTTACTTCTCTTTATTTGTGCCTAGGGGGAGCCGCTTGCTCGTACAGCCGTTTAGAGTATAAAGAGGGTAAAAGACAAGGAGAGAAGAGAGGGAAGAGAGACGAGAAAGGTCCGAGTTTTCCTTGCTGTCGACCTTGAGTGTCTCATAATATAGAGTGCGATAAAGAAAACAGGAAAAAGCTGAGGCCCATGTGTCTGTCCATGGCTCTTTTTTGCCTACAGCATGCCATGGGTTGATACAGTGCATTAATTTATATTGACACTGTGTGTCACGTGGGAGGTCTAGTGATTTTTGCTGTGTTAGGGCTGGATTTCTATCGCACAAGGCAAGTAGCAGGGACCGCGTTGCGTTTAACAATGTTTGAGGCCGCTGGCTTCCGGGACTGGAAAACCTTGGTAGGGCGCATGAAGAGTTGTTGATAGAGAACACAGTGCTTGCGTGCGCATGCGGCTAAGTGCTCAGGGTTGACAAGTCGAGCCGCGCTTATTCCCGCGTGGCGCCTCTGGTCTTGTGGGCTGCTCTGTGTGGACTGCTCTGTGTGGGCTGCTCTGTGTGGACTGCTCTGTGTGGGCTGCTCTGTGTTTTGTCTTTGTCTCTGGTCAACATGTAGCTACACATCATTCTGGCACTGGAAAAGTGCCTTCGCTCCGGCAGTTGACAGTATGAGGCCTTTTCTCACGGCCAACGCCCTTGGCTTCACTGCCTAGGCCTAGAGGCCACCCAGGAGGGCCCTCAGAGTAACCCCCCGACTGCTAGTGTCTCCACCACCGACTTGGCGATCTCCGACCCGGCCAGGCTATAGTTTCGGTGTTGTTTCCTGAGCTGCGCTTGTACGGATGCTGGTCCGAGCTGGGTTGAGCCGGCAATGGTGCGGCAGTCTTTCCCTCTCTTTGTTTCTTCTTCTTCACTTACCCTGCCGCCCTATTCTTGGAGTTGCATTGAACTAAAATAAAGTGCAAAATAGCACCCAACTGACAGACACAGCCTCTCTTCTTCTTACGTCTTGCTACTAATAGGTAAGACTCAACAAAAACATTATGCGAAACAAAGAGGCAAAAGACTGGGTCGACAACCATCCAACGTGGCTCAGTGGCATGACTGAATGGCTTTTGATATTCTCTTATGTTGTTTACTTAGCCTCTGGCTGCACAGCTGCATATGTAGGGCACTATTTTAAGCAGCCGATGTGACTGTTACCCTAACCCTAAAGGATAGCCTAGTCCCGTGCCTATTTTTAGCTTTTTAGCGTGTCTTTGTTCACTTCTAGCCGGCTATTTATCAGCGGGCCGGATTGTTGGTTGGAAGCTTCTATATGCTGCAGGTCGTTTTGTCACTTGTTATTTGGCATCCATGATGTTTCCGCAGCGTGGTGGTTGCAGAGGTTGATCCTTGGCTTGTTCTGCATGTTCTGTTACTTTGTCTATTCTGTCTGCTGTTACTCTGCCTGGTTAAAAATCACAAGACGAAAAAACACTATTCCTGGATTTGCACAAAAAACTCTGCTTGTTGACGCTATGAATAGAAGCAAGTGACCAAGGGAGAATGCAAAAACCCCAAAGATAAGAAGCGGGAACGCTAAAGAAAGCTGCTGATGTTGGTGTGATGTCAAGTGGTGCGATAAAACCAGGCCAGTCAAGCCCATAAAAGTCAACCAAAACCAAAATGACACAGGCCGCTCAAGCCCATAATAATCCGCGACAGTGCTAAACAGTGCCAAGTGCACAGTCACGTGACTGCGCGCCAACTTGGCGGCTACCGGCTACTGCACGCGCAAAGCAATTGCTGCAGGTGGCAAAATAGCAAAATGCAGCAGGCAAATAGCAGGCAGGACAGACAAGGCTGAAGCAGGTACAACATAAAAGGCAACAGAAATCCAAGCCTTGTGATCCTTTACAGCCTTGTGTTCCCAGTCGAGCCAAGATGAAGTTTTTTATCGAGTACGTTACGGAGACAGACGAACGGACAAACGGCTTGCTAATCTGACGTGATTAGTGATCTCCCGGTGTTGTTCCCGTACCCGCGGATTTATCCAGGTAAGTTTGTTGAGCACATGGACTGAGACGAGGCTGACAGTGCGTGATAGAACAATATGCGTGAGTGATTGGCGAGGTGGCACAGGGGTGAGCAACAGGGGAGAGCAGAGAATGCTAACATTTGGCGGGCACAGGTACATGTGCGATCTGAAGCGTGAGTGGTCTTTTTGCTTGCTGGAGCTTGCTGGGTAGACAGAGTGTTTGCCGGGCTGACAAGGCGTCTGACGGGCTGACAAGACGTCTGCTTGTCGAGGCCAAAGACTGCTAGTACTGACATCAAAAGGCACTCTCGACGCCGATGGAAACTGTGTGCTCGAAATGCCGTCGGGCACGGGCAAGACGGTGTCTCTACTCTCCCTAATCGTGGCCTACCAGCAAAACAGCGCGGAGCCGCGCAAGCTCATCTACTGCTCGCGCACCGTGTCCGAGATTGAAAAGGCGCTGGCCGAGCTCAAGAACCTGATGAAGTACCGCGCCGAGCAGCTCGGCCACGAGGAAGAGTTCCGGGCGCTTGGGCTCACGAGCCGCAAGAATCTGTGTCTACACCCGTCGGTCAAGAAGGAAAAGAGCGGCGCCGTGGTGGACGCGCGGTGTCGCAGCTTGACGGCGTCGTTTGTAGTGGAGAAGAAGGCGCGCGGCGAGGACGTGGAAGTGTGCTCGTATCACGATGTGAGTTTTAAGAGATGGGGGACGATAGGACTGCGGGAAAGGCCAAAGAAAGACTGCAGACGAGGCCAAAGAAAGACTGCAGACGAGACCAAAGAAAGACTACAGACAAGGCTGACCAACTAGAACCTCTATGAAAAAGATGCGCAAAATCTCGTGCCCAACGGCGTGTGGACCTTTGACAGCCTCTTGCGATACGGCGAAGAGCACAAGCAATGCCCTTACTTTACAGCACGGCGTATGGTACGTGTGGCCCTGCTCCAACCCCGTCCCGGCTGACCTAAACTTAACCGCTAACACTGCAAGTTCCAATTCTGCAACGTCATCATCTACTCGTACCACTATCTCCTCGACCCCAAAATTGCCGAGCGCGTCTCCCGAGAGTTCTCGCGCGACTGCATCGTCGTCTTTGATGAAGCCCACAACATTGACAACGTCTGCATCGAATCGCTGTCCACCGACATCACTGAAGAGTCGCTCAAGCGCGCGACTCGCGGCGCCGTCAATCTTGAGCGCAAGGTTGAGGAGCTCAAGGTCACGGACCAGGCCAAGCTACGCAGCGAGTACGAAAAGCTAGTCGAGGGCCTGCGCGAGGCCGACGAGGCGCGCCAGCAGCAGGATGGTGGGTTCATGGCGAATCCGGCGCTGCCAGATGACTTGTTGCGCGAGGCCGTACCGGGAAACATTCGCAAGGCGGAGCACTTTGTGGCGTTCCTGAAGCGCTTTATTGAGTATTTAAAGGTAACAATGAGTCCCTCTGCCAGGCACTCTGGCGCTCTGGCACGCCCTATCTCCCTGGCGTATTGCCACCGCCAAACTACTGCTAACTACCAACCCGTTGACAGACCCGCATGAAGATTCGCCACGTCATCTCAGAAACCCCCCCCCTCCTTTCTCTCCCACCTCAAAGAACACACATATATTGAACGCAAACCCCTCCGGTTCTGCTCCGAGCGGCTGGCCTCGCTCGTGCGCACCCTCGAACTCACCAACCTCGAAGACTTCCAGGCCCTGCAGGAGGTTGCCATCTTTGCCACTCTAGTCGCCACCTACGAAAAGGGCTTTGTGCTGATTCTAGAACCGTTTGAGTCGGACACGGCCGAGGTGCCGAACCCCGTCATGCACTTTACGTGCATGGACGCTGCCATTGCCATCCGCCCCGTGTTTGACCGCTTCCGCTCCGTCATCATCACCAGCGGCACCATGTCGCCCCTCGACATGTATTCCAAGATGCTCGACTTCCCTACCGTTGTGCAAGAGTCGTATACCATGACGCTGGCACGCAAGTCGTTTATGCCGCTGGTCATTACGCGTGGCAGCGACCAGGCATCGGTGTCGACTAGCTTCAAGGTGCGCAACGAGCCCAGCGTGGTGCGCAACTACGGCACCATTCTCACCGAGTTTGCCAAGGTCACGCCCGATGGCATGGTGGTTTTTTTTTCCGTCGTACCTGTACATGGAATCCATCATCAGCATGTGGCAGGGCATGGGCATTCTCGACGAGGTGTGGAAGTACAAACTGATTCTGGTTGAGACGCCCGACGCGCAAGAGACTTCGCTGGCCCTCGAGACATACCGCACGGCCTGCTGCAACGGCCGCGGCGCCGTGCTGCTGTGCGTGGCCCGCGGCAAGGTGTCGGAGGGCATTGACTTTGATCACCAGTACGGCCGCACCGTGCTGTGCATTGGTGTGCCCTTCCAGTACACCGAGTCGCGCATTCTCAAGGCGCGCCTCGAGTTTCTACGCGAGACGTACCGCATCAAGGAAAACGACTTTCTCTCGTTTGACGCCATGCGCCATGCGGCTCAGTGCCTGGGCCGCGTGCTGCGCGGCAAGGACGACTACGGCATCATGGTGGCTGGCCGACCGCCGCTTCCAGAAGAAGCGCGACCAACTGC
>JACYXV010000776.1:0-10662 GCA_016859225.1 Thielaviopsis cerberus
TTTTTGTTCAGATTTCGTGGCTGATGCTGTGTACTCCCTAGTGAAGTCAGTCGCCACGAAATAGTTGAATAAATTGCATCACTATTGTCGGCTCGGTTGTCGTGTTGGCGTTGCCAATGCCTTCTAGTGCAGCTGTGGCGTCATCGTTGTCAAGGTGTTGCTGTGCGGTAAAGCCAGGTCGGGAAATTTGAGTCGATTCAATATTGCATTGCAACGGGAAGTCAAAGACTATGGCATTTCTGTCGTCCTTTTTTCGTTGGTAATGTCAATAAAGTAGGCGTGCCTAATTAAAATAGTCATCCAACAAGTGAGGTTGCTAAATAAGTGGGTCTGGTTGCGCAAATTCCGCTGATCGGACGATTGGCTTTGTCAAGGCAGGTTTTTAGGCTAGCCAGTGCTAGGCAGGTGCCACAACAAGATCGTCTGTTGTATTCTGAACCTCATTTTCACTTACAACTAAATAATCCGGAAAAAGAAAAACATTAAAAACATTAAAAAAAAGATTTAGTGATAAACGAAAAAGCGGGCACAGCATCCAAGCCGCTATTTACGAGTGTTGTGTGATTGTGCCCACGTGATTAAGGGCATATTTCAAGGAACAAATGAGAAAATAGTCACACAGTGTTTTTCAAGGCTCGGGTTTAATTATAACGACTCTAAATGGTGCAAGCAGTCGATAGTCGCTGTTATAGGAAAGGTGCAGAGTTCTGACATGATAAAATGTCTTCTGATAAAACACTTAAAGCTCGGGTTTGACCGCAACAACTCTAAATAGGGTAAGTAGTCAACTGAAGCTCGGCAAATATTTCGTGATGGGGAAAGAGAGTTAGGGTAACCATGTGGCGGTTTGGGAGGATGGACAAGGTAATGAGTAGGTGTGGAAAGAACGATAGGGTAATATGAAATGTGGAAAGAGCGATAGGGTAAAAAGCCTTTTCACTAAATGAAAGCTACTTGGGGTTCGGGTTACAGCAAAAACAACCCTAGAGACAGGAAAAATAGAACAACCGTGATTTGATAATTAGAAACCAGGCAAATGTAAATTCACGTTCCACCCACTGTCGTAATATACGACTTTTGCTTCAATTCAGCTTTTCCAAACTATTCCGACAGCCGTTGTGTCAATAGCATCGGACCCATTCACGTTGAACTTGAGGATGTTCAGATCCCGTTTCGCTCTGTTCTTCAGAGGGAATGGCAGGCGGACTAGCGGGTTCCTCCTGCGTCTGCACACATATTTCCGCCTCTATAAGATTCTAGGTGTTAACCCCCACAACGGTTAGATACTTTCACCAGAACTTCCAAGATAGCAGAGACTACCAATTTGCAGCCCCTCTTTTGGCCTCCCACGTAGCCTTTGCCTGCGCAATTCTTACCTTTACTTTGTCGGCACTGGGCATTTTGTTCAGAAGTGAGCACCCCTTGCCCTCAATTGTACGGGGCTCGCTGTAGAGCAGGTAGACTAGTACACAGCTGTGTGTGTTGCCATAGCAGTTCAAGCGAGCCACGACAGTGTGGGCCGATCCGCCCCGGTAGGTACTCGTAGCTCTCAAGAGGGCTACCGGTAGGCGGTACTTCCAGTACTGGTTAGCGCGAGCAGGGTGGCTGCGTCCATATCTCAGTTTGGGTTATTGTTCAAGTCTGTCAGTGTAGGCTCTGGAATCATGTTCCTATGCATGCAGGATAGCCTGGAAAAGTCGCTTTCATATTCTCGATGGTACTGTCGATAATTGCGTCGAGTAGGGAATGGCAAGTGAACCCGCCGTAGTGCGTACGCCTGCGGCTCTCTCAAAGTCTAGCATGATGTTGACAAAAGTCGGGAGAGTGTTCAAGGTGTGAAGAAAGAGTATCGGGTGTTCTATAAACTGGTAGATATGCTCTCAAATTGCTGCTCAACGACTTTGGGAAGACCGACAGATTATAGATGGAAGGAGTTTTCTCTTATTCCTCTCCTTGATTCAAAGCAGCTTTTGAAAATGTGTATCCTCCTTCGCGGCTTGAATGGTGTTTGATGTCTCGGTACTGTCGTTAGGCCACTGGTGTGCTCGTCCTATAGTCTCCTCCTGTATCGATGATGCCGATGATCTATTATCGTTTTGCTAGTTGTGTCGCTAGGTACATTGCTGCTTCATTGTGTGCCAGCGCCTCGCCACCCATGTGAGTCTACTGTTGCATTAGTATTTCGATTAGGCTAAAATTGTATGAAACTCGAAGGCTATTACAGTTTTGGGGGAACATGGAACATGGTGCATACAATCATCGACAGCGGGAACAACTGTGTTGGTTTGATGCTTTTTGATTAACATTTTTTTTTTTTTTTAAAAAAATTCATTACTCATGAACCTATTGGTTAAGGAGAGGCTACGTACAGAAATGATTGCCTGCAAAGTTTTGGGCCGTCCAATGAGGCTGTTGAACAGGCTGAGGACCGCAAAACGGATGTAATAAGTCGTCTTTGCCTGTCTGATAAAGAGGACAGAGTTCTGCAGAATTAAACACACAGATGAATAAAAAGGGCCGTCTAAAGATACTATGTATCGGCATGCATTTATTAGAAAAGGGTCGGTACATGTGTACATGTATACTGTTTCATGGAATTGCATAAACAACCGTCACTAAATTCCAAACGCCACAAGGATAGATATATGTAGTTAAGTGGTGCCTCGTTGTTGTTGTGAAGTGCCAGATACGTGGTAAGAGATTTGTGCAGCGGCTCAAAAAAAAAAAAAAACTAAAAAACTCACAGCTACTTAATCAAGGTACTGGAGCTATACTGGGAGAAGCACGACGGACGCCGTAGGCCCCGAGTGAGACTTTTACTTTTGGAAGGGCCTCCTACTAACAATACCGCCAGTCCCTGGCTGTTTGAGCTGCCTGTGCGTACATTGACAGCTAATTGACAGCCTATCAGGACACTCCCTTCTTTCTCTTTTAAGTTTCGTAAAAGTTCTGATCATGCTTTTGTTTTGATTCTGATCTTGTTGGTTTACGTGGCGGCTGTATTAAATACGCCACATTCTTTGTGCCTTCGGGCTACTACAACTGCCCCGCTTATTCTGGTATAGTTTATATGTAGCACCACAAAGAGGCATCAGTCCTTGTCCAGTTCTCGTGGGTGGCGTCGTATATCCACTGGCGGGATCGGTAGACATTAAATAAGCTTAGTTAATCACCATAAAAATGGCCCAACCAAGTCCGCTACTGGCCGATAACAGCTGATGACAATCTCAAAATGGAACGCCAGCCGTATTCTTTAATCCACAATCACAATAGATTATCATTTTCTTCACAGCTGGGTGCTAGCCGCAGTTTATGGCCAACTATGGAATATGAACTGCAGCTATTCACAACAAACTCGGAGCAGTACAGCTCAACGCGCTGTAGTCTCATTTGTTTTGCCGATTTCAGTTCAACAAACAAACCAAGCTATGCAAATCCAAGGTCTCGAGAAGCGGATCTTTGCTCTTGAATGGTTCTTGAATGCGTTGACAAGCCTTAAAGAAAGTTTCGCGAGCTGAGAAGTTTAATTAATCAAAGCGCCCCATCTTGTTTCTTCACTAGATCAGCCATTAGGCAGGTGGTGTGGCGGGTGCCTGAGTTGTAAACTTCCGAGGCTCCCACCATTATCTTTAGCGTACATGGCCAGACCTAAAATAAATTAAAGTAAAAATTAAATTGAAAATCAAGTACATTAAAGAAAATCAAAAAGTGCGATAAGAGGGCAAACATCAACAGAACAAACTCCACTCATCGCAGAGGCAAGAACGTGGTCGTTCTTTGCTCAAATAACCAACGACAGCACAGACAGCCACAAAAGTTACCAAGTCTGCCAAAATGGCCTCCCTTCTGGTTCTCTTAACAGAGTTCACAGTAACAGGATTATGACATTGTGGCTCTACACGAAGAATGAAGCAACAAACGAAGGCAAAGCTAGCAATAAGCCCCAGAATATGTTTTCCGTTTTGGGTGGAAATCAGTAGGAAAGCCCGACCATGCAATGTCCCGGATATTCAGAAAAGCTGGGGCTTGGATTCACAAGCTGAAGTCTGAAGCAAAAGAAAGGGCAACGCCAGGTAATAAACCTGTGAGTACATCCATGATCCAATCGAAAGTAAATGATTATCATTTCCTAGATTCCCAAAATGACAGCAATTCTCAAAATCTTTAGGTTAACGCAAATTCGAATCCTCGCTCCATACTATGGCTAAGAAGTATGGAATCTGCATATTCATCCCAACGCTGTTGACAAACCACCCGTTCCCTGGACTCCCGTTCCAGATGTCGTCAATCTCGCGGACTTCTCAGTCGAAGACTACCTCTCCGACACCGATAGAAGCGCCCAAATCGGAGAGACAGCTGGCACCCGAGTCCAATCCGTGGCTATCGCAAGACGGACGTTCAATGCCCACGAGCACTATACCCTCACGCAAGCAACCTGGAAAAACGAGGCTATGGGCAACAGGTGGTCCAGTAATGGATAAGTTCAACATGATGTCTGCCCTTGTCAGCCGTTACAAAGCCAAAGCTGCGGCAAAAACAAATGATGGACTGCATGTCTGGCACGACGCTATCCTTAAAACTATAAGCGTCAACCGCGATATACTGAGAACAGCATACACGCAAAACTATCAAAATACGTTGGAACACGGCGTCTGGATAGAGAATCAATGACAATCTCATGTTCAAAGAAGTTGGTATAAGTGTGGGAATATTTATTGCTACCTGCACAGCAGACTGTGGCCAACATCAACCCCGTCATGGGCGCTATCGCAAATCAAACTGGAAACATCAAAATGCGCGCCCACAACGTCGGCACAGATTGCCCGAAGATCACGGCCACACCTCCTGCTGCCCTGATGCAGTGCCTGCAGCGGACGCAATCGTTGCCCCGAATGCCCACACCTCGAATAAAAGCAAACGATTTGCCAAATGGCCTGGCATTTCAGAGCATATGCGCGCTGTCAGTGCCTGTCTGACAGAGCAGCAACCGTCTTTCCCGGACGGTTTGCAAACTAAAAGACAAACGGGTGGCATACCACCATGCCAAACCAGCAAAGGGCTTCCCAGGAATAATTATCCCAACACTACGCTCTTGGTCCTGGAGCCAACCCGCTACTTTGATCGAGACCTCAATCCAGAAACTAATATCTCCCTTTCAAACGAGGAGCCCAACACCGTCAGCATGCGAATGACCACTGCAGTCTCGGTTAACCGAGCTACGGAAGAGCAGAACTCTCATCACTTCATCTAATGCCAAGAAGAAGAGTTAAGAACAGTATTGACGCCGTCACGAAGGTTGAGAGAAAATATGAGCTATACTTCATGGATGCTTTGACTTGTAAGTAATCACACGATCGTCCCTCCCAAACGAGATCCACCGTGCAAATCTGCGCCTGTACGGAATGTGCCCACTGTTATGGACGGAGGGCCAAACAAGTGTACGACAACCACTCGGACTGGCACTTGAAGGAGACGTCAGGCGCCAACGCAACCGGCCACCACCCTAAGAGAAAGTACCGATATTACGAGGCCGCAACACTTACCATTGAATCACAGGTATAAGTCCCAAAGTCCCAATTTAGAGAATTTAGCCTTCGCCACAGGTCTCAATGACTTTGCACGCTCAACAGGCTGCGCATAAAGATCGTTGGCATAGTATACAACAAATTAAAATGCGCATACTGCTCCAACCCGAAACGAGGAATGAAGCAAATCATCCCATCTAGTTCTCAGTAACAGGCGTGATCCACAAGACACGCGACGTCACGTTCAACTAAAGCGCAATAGGAGCCAAAAGACTTGAAGCCGAAGGCGTCTCCGTTGCATCTTGAAGGTATTTATGAAGCTCTGGCAAACCCGGGAGACCGAAGAGGATATCCACTACAGAGATAATACCACTATCAACGTTCGCCAGACAAGCTGAAGATTCATGGCCAGCCGAAGAGTGGAGATAAGAAGAAAAATAGCATTTTGCAAAACACGACGAAGCCGGTTTGTGAACAGCCGTCGACGCTGCGATGGCACACAACGTTGGCTAAAAGCCCCTGGACTGCAAATAGATGCGCACATACAAGGCCAAGTACGTTTACCCAAATGCCCTCAATCTTCAGAGCTGCCTACATGCCCTGTATGACTCCAATCGCTTCTGCGTCGGCAACCTCGCGGCCTTTGCCACACCAGCACTCCAATTGGATTGGCGATACACCTGCCAAGGCTGCACCTCGTTGAAAGCCCGCGGAGCTGCGGCACAGATACGCAATATTGAACGACTAGATTAGTTTGGCAATTCGGATACTAACGGGAATTGGAAGAACCTGGTTTTTCCACCGCCTTCGAATAATGACTAGTCTCCTGCGACATTTGTTAAATAGTTTCTTCCGTTCTGCAATTCAACCGTCTTGTACTTTGCACTCTTTCTTGCAACGATTCCCTGATTTCACGTGACCTTGCCAATACCTCGTCCATGCCGCTGTTTATTTCGCGTGCCCCCTAGGTTTCGGCTCTGTGTCCCCCCAAAGCACCAATCCATTTTGTCACTTCCCGGAAGCTAATGCCGCGCCTCTTAGGTGAGGAGTAGTCACCGTTACTATATTTCTATAACTGTAGAAAAATGAATGATGCTATATCGAGTCTTGTCAGGACTTAATCTGTTCAGGAGGCACCACTTGTGTAGCCCCTTCGGGTCTGACTGTATTGGTGTTCACACAACACAATTTTACCATGAGGGGGTTGTCATTCACGAATCCGATGCTGCCTGGTTTACCCATGATGTTTGCCGTGAACAATATGAAAAGGATTGGCAAAGCAGGGGAATCCTGTATAGAGTCTGTTAAATATCCTTCGAATATCTTGCCCACTCTGTCGAAAAGCGCTTGTACATTGAAGGCCACAAGCCCTCGCTCGAAGGCCCCTTGCACGCTTTTAGTATGAAGCGACATTGAACCAGCGGAAACTCTATATGACATATTCAGATAATTCCTCTTTCCACAGCCTATATAAAGGGATTATTAGCCACAAGGCCTTATAAACTTTGCTGCGTTCACAGAAGCAAGATCAGGTGGTAGCTTTTCGGAAGTGGTCTGCGTCTGCTGGGCTTTCAGTGGGCTACAGGTGTGGCCATTCGGAAAGCCGGTGGGTGGTAATCCAAGGCCAGAAACGAGCTATACCAAGGTGAAAGCCGATTGCCCAGGTAAAGCAATGCCGGTGTCTAAGCTATCTTGGACGCTCCATCATGCCTAGGGGCAGTGTCCGCGGTGTGGAAAACGGCCGCACGCATTTTCTAACATGTTATGTCCTCAAGATTTGAAGGTCTGGTTTACGGGGTTCCAAAGCTGGACTGTGTTTTTGCGGATTGATATGCGTGTCCAACAAAGCGTTAACCATTACTCCGCCATTAGTGATTTATAATGCGCAAAGAAAGCTGCTCATACGTAGGCGGGTCCGGTCCAACACTTTGGAAACGTCATGGAGCTCCGAGAACTAGCCGGACCTGTCGCCGGGCTTGTCGCTGGGCCTGTTGTCGGGCTTGTCGGCGCACTGGTGTTGGGGTGCTATTGATGGCCTTAAAGATGGGGAAATGTTTGTAGTAGTGCAGACCCAGGTTAGCGCCTTGTACATGTATTGGTGCCACAAGGTCTCGCCGAACCTGTCGCCCAGCCCGTCAGCGCGCCCGGCTAACAACTTTACGTACCCCGTTTTTCGCCGTCTCGTATGCGCTCATGTAATCTCACGAGCTATTAAGTCGTTTCTTAGCTTTTAGTATGCTTCAAACGATGCTATTACTGTTATAGTTCTGCTAGTATTTTCTAGGTGTTTCGGTCCGGCCTCGGAGCAGACTCGTCGAAGGCCTCCTTCAAAACCCGCCAATGTCTTTCCGCCTCAATATCTGCCCCCTTAACAGTTTGGCAGCCATAAGAGCAAAAATAAATCAAGCAAAAAACAGGTCGATATGGGACTTGTGAAATGGCGAGCGCCAGCACGGCGCGGGGAACATAAAGCTTGTCGGCGTCTCTAGTTCCGACCTATCCTGGATGCTATCCTGTACATCTTACCAGCCATCCTTTGGCAGGGCAGTGACCAGAACATTGATTGATTGAACTATTTACTGTCTACCGATCCCTCTTGCGGACATATGACACCGGCCGCGAAGGGCTGTATAGGGGGCTGGAGCTCCTGTGGCACTACATATGACTGTACTAACACACCCGGAGCAGTTCTATTAGCAGCCCGGCTCAGGGCCTGTGGCGTAGTCGATACAGCCGTAGCGCAAAGCAACAAAGCCAACAGCAAGAAAGAAAAAGAAAAGAAACATTTTAAACGTACAGAAACAGAGAAAAGAAAAAGATAGAAGGATAGAAGATATAAAGATAGAAAGAGAAAAAGAGAAAACCCAAACAAACAGTGAACCAAACACCGATATCGACTCCTCCATCATACACAACACCGAGGGAGAGACAGGTAGAGGTCCAGATAAGCTGTTAACACAGCCACTAGCGGGCATACGGGTAGCCCAAGCCGCCAGGGACCGCGGGTTTCTCAGCAGACGGCTCTCCCCCCGTCGAGGTTGCACTCCGCGCCTTTCGGCGTCCGTCGTGCTTCTCCCACTGAGGCTCAAGTGCCTTGGCCAAGTAGCTGCGTGATTTGTTTTGGGCTACAAGCCGCTGCACAAATCTCTCGCGCATTTGTCTCTTGTTCGCCGCACAAGTCCATGGATGCGTGGGAGTTCTAGGCCCACTGCAGAACTGGCAGTGCAGCAGGGCGTCTTTATGGTTGAAGCGCTCATGGTACTCGGCGAAGTCTCCGTGACCAGAGACTGCCGCAAGTACCCGTCCTATGCGGACGCGTGAATGCTTCTGTAGCCAGGCATTGTGCCACGGGGCCGGGGAGGATGGGGTACGCCGGAGGTGTCTCCTGCTCCCGCACTTGGAGGCGTCCGACTCGTGCTTCATGACTTCGCGGCGCCACCTCGCAAGGCCGGACACGGAGTATCTTCCAAACGTTATGTTTTCACATTTCCTGCAACCCTTCTTCGCCAGCCTATCGGCGAGCTCATTCCCTTCTACCTCGCAGTGTCCGGGAACCCAGTACGCGGAGGCCTTTTGCGCAGGTCCGGAACGGGTTTGCCCCTCGAGCAGGTGAGCTCTCGCAGCGTCTACTTTCTCTGGGAGGGAGGAACCTGCTATACGCCCTCGAGCAGTGAGTCGTCTTGTGATACTCATGTTGTCAATGCATAGGTGTAGGCCTCCCTTGAGTCCTTCGACTACCAGAGCAGCCCTCATGCCATGGTTGACGGCGTTTGCTTCCGCGCCGGTGACCTCTCGGCCGCTCCCGCAGTATCCGTATCCTTTTGCTACCAAACTACCGTATGGATAATTTCCTCTTCCAGAGCTTCGACTGACAGCCTGCTAGCCACCAGCCGCTCTACGCTCTTGCCCAGGGTGGGTAACAGAGATATGAGCTGGTAGCTCTTGGGCAAGGTCCTGTCCCTGCCTGACTTCGGGAGAATCACAAGTGTGGCTCTGTGGAATGCTAGAGGGTGGTACCCTAGGGCCAAGCAGCTCTGGCGAGTACGACGATCCTCTCGCCGAGGTGTGGCCATCGTTAAGGTCACGAACAATCAGGGGATCTTCACGAGAAAGAGTGCAATGAAGAAGGAGGTTGAATTGAAGAACAGAACAAACTATCTAACAAACGTTACAGGGCACTCCCCATTATTTACGAGAGAGTAGAAACTTCTCTTCTTGCTGCGGGTAGTGCCGCTATCGCTCCTAGAGTCGTAGGTAAAAAAATCTGCAAGTCAGTCCGTAATCCGCTGGTCTTTCTCAATACCAAGGTGCAACTTCAGCACAACGCCACGGTTTCTCCTTGTATGTCCCAATGAAGTTGGCTAGGTGTGCCGCCAGCGGAAAACCAGCAAAGGTATCGCCTTTTCTGCGCAAACTTTCAAAGGCTTTCATTTTTTTTTTCCGTTGCCCATATGGAGGCATTTGTCTGGCAAGGATGGGCCACAAGTTGCTTTTGAAGATTATGCTGTAGCAGTTCATGAATTCAGCTAACGGCAACTTGCAATATCTGGAAATGGTTCCAAGGCATCAAGCAGGGCAGAGACTTTGTACACTAATGTCGGCCGATGTCTATCTGGAAGATACTCGGAGACCTAGTGCCGTGACAGTAGATCTAGCTAATGCTACTTTCGCAGTTTCATGTATTGTTTATCCAATCAAGGTTGGAGATAGGGGACTCTGTCCATGGCCATCACAAGGCGATAGCCTGCACCACCAGTAGATACTCATTGTGCCATATTGGCGCCGACTGTCGAATGAATAGAATGGCGTAGTAGCGCTAATTGACATCACAAGAGAACTAAGACTAGCAGTAATAAGTTGAAAGACACTACGGGATACCAACAAAGCTTCTCAAGTGACAAGGCTGTGCCTAAACAATATAAAGCATGTTAGATGGGTGATACATGGATCCTCTGTTGATTAGACGTCAGTGATGATGATGAGATTCTTTATTAACCTGTCTACCCAAAGACTTCAGTGAGATACGGTCCCTTCTCAAGGGCCACGAATAGGGTGTGTCTGTTGAAAAACAACAATAAAATTGAAAAGAATGTCATCACGAGAACGCGGCGACAAAACTGATCGAGAAACTCGGAAA
>JACYXV010000778.1:0-10661 GCA_016859225.1 Thielaviopsis cerberus
GTATTAAATAGGAGAAAAAAGAAGCAGCGAGCCAACCATATTTTCCGGGCTTCTTTTTTTCTCCTATTTAATACGTTTCAGGCGTTGTATTCTTCGGTCAGAGGGGACCAATTACGTCACGGGATGACAAAGGTACAAAAAAGAATTATGCGGAGAAAAGAATAGGTAGCCGTCGTTCGGGGAGCGGGCCGTTCGCTTTCGTGGAAGCATCCCACGTAGCGGCGTTTCGGCGGACCATTGGCGTCGCATGGGCGAAAAAATCGCCAGGGCCTTGCTGAGTCATGGGGTTGCTATTTAGAGCTTAAGGGTTGCACTTTAGCTAAACAAGCTTGGAGTTGGAGTATCCACTGTGTTGAAGCTTAAGCCACTTTGAGGGCTTGGGTATTGCTTAAATTGCCGATCAAGACCCTATGTTTAACTTTATCGTTTTACGCGTTGAAGCAGTATACTGTAGAATGATGTATATGCGTATATAAGAAGAAACAAAAAGCTGAAGCAAAGAAGACAAAATACTGAATCTGCTGTCGTTCAGTTGTCAAAAGCTACTAAATGGGCACCCTACAGCACAAGCGTCACCCTAGTTCAGGTGGTTGGAGACAAATCCTAGCTGTGTATCTTCAGTCCCACAGTTGCATAAAAATAAAGCTATAAAAGTTCGCTAAGCACATGCTACTGGATATCCTCGGTAGAGCTTTTTTGTAAATAACCGTTTGTTTGGAGTTGCGGCTGTATCACGGGAAAACAACTCTACAGTGCCCATTCATTACAGATCACTTGTATTATTGCTTTTTTGGGCTTGTTTCCTGGTGGTCCTTTATAAATCGTCTCGTACCGCCCATCTCTTTCCTTCCTTCCAGCTCCATCTTTAATCTTCTAGCATTTATTTACTTTGTGCATACACAACTCAAACAATATGGCTTCGCTTTCACGTGCCCTAAGATCGTCGACGCGGATATGTCTATCAGCTTCTTCACGCTCTGCTCTCCGTACTCCCATTACCAACAGGTTAGACAGAGTCTTTATCTTCTTGTATTGTTCTCTTCTAACTAACTCTGTGCAGCATCCGCTCATTCTCTTCCACGATAGCCCGCAAAAACGATGTTGACCTCACGGACCTTACTCCCACACCCATCTCGCACCTCTCTGAGATTGAAGTCGCCATGAAAGACAGCGTCTCACGATTCGCCAATGACGTTGTCCTGCCGCGCGTGCGCGAAATGGACGAGGCCGAAGCCATGGACCCAGTTGTTGTCGAGGGCTTGTTTGAAGCAGGTCTCATGGGCGTTGAGATTCCCGAGCTCTACGGCGGCGCTGGCATGAACTTTACCTCTGCTATTATCGGCATCGAAGAGCTGGCCCGCGTGGATCCAAGCGTTAGCGTAATGTGCGACGTGCACAATACGCTGGTCAACACGGCAGTCTTGCGATGGGCAAGCAAGCCACTCAAGGAAAAGTATTTGCCCAAGCTTGCTACCAACACAGTCGGTAAGTTGCGTAATCTTGTACTCGCAACAACTATTCTGACATTGTCTAGGATCGTTTTGTTTGTCTGAGCCAGTATCTGGCTCTGATGCCTTTGCCCTAGCCACCAAGGCCGTCAAGTCTGGCGAGGGCTACGTGATTAACGGGTCCAAGATGTGGATTACCAACTCCATGGAAGCCGGTTTCTTTATTGTCTTTGCCAACGTCGATCCTAGCAAGGGCTACAAGGGAATCACAGCCTTCATTGTCGACAAGGACACTCCGGGCTTCAGCATCGCCAAGAAGGAAAAGAAGCTCGGTATCAAGGCCAGCAGCACATGCGTGCTCAACTTTGACGACGTGTACGTTCCCAAGGAGAATATTCTTGGCGAAACTGGCCAGGGTTACAAATATGCCATCAACATTCTCAACGAGGGCCGCATCGGTATTGCTGCACAAATGACAGGCCTCGCCCTAGGCTCTTTTGAAAATGCCGTCAAGTACGTGTGGAACGACCGCAAGCAGTTTGGCCAGCTAGTTGGCGAGTTCCAAGGCATGCAACACCAGATTGCGCAGAGCTGGACCGAAATCCAGGCAGCACGCGCGCTTGTGTACAATGCGGCGCGCAAAAAGGAGTCTGGCGAGGCGTTTGTCATGGACGCCGCCATGGCCAAGCTGTATGCGTCGCAGGTGGCCGGGCGCGTCAGCGGCTTGGCAGTTGAGTGGATGGGCGGCATGGGCTTTGTTCGTGAGGGGTTAGCGGAGAAGTTTTGGCGTGACAGCAAGATTGGCGCCATCTACGAAGGCACGAGCAACATTCAACTCAACACGATTGCAAAGCTATTGCAGAAGGAGTACACCCTTTAAAAGGGTTCTGCCACTTCTAGCCGTGCGTATGAACCCTTAAGCCGTCAGTCATGGCTCATCCTAATGCGGGAAGCTGCATTTCGTGATGCGTTTTAGCGTAACGTTTTGGCTGTAGAATTTGAATGCACAACATTCTAAACCCCGCATGCACCCCTTTTGTTGTTTGTTTTGGGCTGAATTTGGCCACTTTTGCATATACTTTGATATGCGACCCTATGTTTCCCATACATGTTTCTTGCGTTTTTCTATTAGGTCACTTATGGGGTCTTGGAGCTTTGAGTGAAACCGGAGCCGGGATCCGGCCGTGAAGGACGAGAGGTGCAGTTGTCACATTAAAGAGGGCGCTGTTCTGTGTTGGGGCTGTTTTAGGTAGGTGGTATGGTATAGGAAGACGACGAGTAGGGTAAAGCAGAAGTTCTCTGTAAGAACATACACAAGAGGTTTGAATTACAGGGCTTGTTCTTTTGTTCGTTTGGCGGAGGTGGAGGCGGGACCTTGACCCAGGACAAGCTGACCCTGGCACAAGCCCATCATTGTCAATTCAAAATTCAAGGCAGACTGTCAGGCATTGTCCTGTCACTTGTTCTTGTTTCTAGTTTATCAGGCCGTTTCTTCCCCTCTTGCTCTTTTTTCTGCATTGCATGGCGTTATTCTCAACCTTGTCAGACAGAAAGAAACAAGGTATGGCCAGATACAGAGCAAATGGCGAGCAAGAAAGAGTGGTTGAAGAGGCAAAGGTCGAGACAGGTGTGATGCGCCTTTTGCATAAAGAGACCAAGTATCGCCTAGACGGTTGGATCCTTTAGACCCGCCATCAAGTTTTTTTTTTACTGATAATAAGGAGCATCCCACACACTGATTAGGGGCTCTTTGACAGCCTGTGCTTGTAGTAGGTTGGCGGTTTTCTTGTTGGGTGAAATAGGCCAAACATTACACAAGCTTTTGAGTCAGTTTCGGGTCGACATGGGCAGGTTGTGCATGAGGGGTCAATTGCTCATAGGGCAGCAAGTAGACTAAGAAAAGACAAGAGACCTTTGGCATATGTTATCATTTATAGAAAGATGGAAGTATTAATTTTATACTGTAACTCTAGAAGCACACACACACGAACAATTAACTTGACAGCTTAGGCTGAAGCTAGCAATCAGCTAGCTGTTTGGCGAGGGCTTGGGATCGTCTGTTTTTATTGTGTTGTTTTTTTCTTGGTGGCTGGTGATCCAAGAAACGACTCAACATATTCAATATTGCGGGCTGCATCTACGGTATGCAAATAAAGGGTATTGCCCTCTGGTAAAGTCATCTGTGAAGTTGGTTGTGCCTGCTGCTACAAAGAAAATTACAACCCGAAGTCATTGTAAGAGCAATTGCCAGCCATTTCCATACTTCACTACCGCTTTGTTGCATATCAAGTCGGTGACCAGGTAGAAAACTACAGGTGCAAGTTGCTGTCTTGATTGGTTGTGGCTGCATTGGAAACCAAGCCGGGACACCTCAAACGGCTGCCTTCCTTTTGTGCCGGGCCAGAGCTTTCTTTTCATGCTGTTATTTTATGTGTGCGTTATGTGTGCGTTATGTGTGCGTTATGTGTGCGTTATGTGTGCTTTATGTGTGCTTTATGTGTGAATATGCTCCTGCTGCCCCAAAAACCCTTTGTACAGTTGCAAGAAAATTTTCTCACCTGTCGCAAAGTCAGCTTCGATATATCTCAACTAGTTATTTTCCATCAACATTTATGCTTTTTTAGTTTAGACTATCAGTTTTCACAGGTCTCATTTCGCGGTCGTGGAAGAAAAAAAGAAACAAGAAAAAAACCCCTCCATCAATCGAGTACAAAACCAATAGCCCCTCTCTTTCCCCCATTCCTTTGCGTTTTTCCTTATTTTACAGTGCATCATACCCACAACCTTGAACTTGAACCTGGCCTGGCTTTGCTTCTACTATCACTCCGTCTGTCGTAGCATAGGCTCTACAACGAAATTGGGCCTTTGGTCTGGTTCAATATCTTGTGCTGCCATATTATTATTATTATTTTTGGGGGGGTTTTATCTTCTTTCTCCTGGATACACAATTTTTTCTTTAGTCCCTTCAAAGCTCGGCTACTACAACTTGACGCCAAAGGCTGTTTGCCTGGTCTTTCTCCCCTCTTATCGGACGGACCTTCGACAAAAACGCCTATATACACTTAAAGAGCAATCAATCCATCAAATCAATCATTTCCGCCTTTGCCGATACTCTCCGATCGATCGTCTAGGCCGCTGAGTCGTCCGTTTCTCTGCCTTCTGTCCGACATCCCGACAAAAAAAAGAGACCTCTCTGTATCTCCACCTATTACCTGTCGTCTACCGCCATCTCCCCGATACGGACCCTATCTATAACCTCCCACGTCACCCACAATGAACGACGGGGACAAGATCCAGGCCATCAAGGCCAAAATTCAGCGTGAAAACGCCCTGATAAACGCTGCTAATGCTATGCGGGCTCAGACTACCAACGAGGCTGTTCGCTCCCGTTTGGATTCGCAGATTCGCGACGCCCGCAGAAATGTCCAGTTCTTCAATGACAAGCTTGCGGAGCTCGAGGCCCGCCGTGGCATGGATAGCATGAGCCTTTCCTCTCCCACCCGCCCCATAAGCTCTGAACAGGATGCCCCTCCTCCCCCGCCAAGGACGCTTCGTGGTCGCCCGGCGGCCAGCGCGGCGCTGATTACCCCGGCTCTCCAGTCCAGGCCCAGCCCAAGGCCCGGCAAAACTTTAGCAAGCTGGGTAAGAACTGCTCCTTCATCGCCCCCCTTCATATGTGCACTTGCTAACGTGCTACTTTTAAAAAAGATCTCATCAAATATGACAACCCGTACCTTGGTCCCCGCATCCAGCTGATGCTTGGTCAGCTTCAGTTCAAGCTCTACGTTGAAGAGCAATATCTCAAGGGTGTCGAAAAGATGATCCAGCTTTACGAAATGGATGGTGACCGCAAAAGCAAGGCCGATGCCGCTGCGCGGCGCGTGGAAAGCAAGCAAAAGATGGTGCTCTTGAAACAGGCCTTTAAGCGCTACGAGGAGCTTAACATTGACTCGGAGGTCGCTGATGCCCAGGACGGTAAGTCTAACTCACATGGAACTACACAATGCTTTGCAGAACGGTACGCTAATCGTGCATCCTTCACTCTACAGACGAATCTGTAAACGCCTCGAACCTCCGGAAGCCCCTGACGGGTCAGCTGTCCATCCGCGTCATGGCCGTCCGCGACGTAACCCACACAACCACTGCTCGGTTCACGCGCGGTCCCGAAACATTCGTTGCTGTCAAGGTTGAAGATAACGTGGTTGCCCGGACCCGAAGCTCGAGAACCGACCGCTGGGAAGCTGAGCAGCACTTTATCGATGTCGACCAAGCCAATGAGGTTGAGCTGACCATTTACGACAAGTCGGGCGAGTACCCCATGCCCATTGGTATGCTTTGGATTCGCCTTTCGGACATTGTCGAGGAAATGCGTCGTAAGAGAAACGAAGCTGAGCTGTATAACGCCGGCTGGGTTTCGGCTGATCGGATGGGCCAGCACGGCCAAGCTCCCTCGCAGTTCCCCATGGACTCTCCTGGTGGTCAGATGAACTCGCAACAGATGGGCGGTGCTCCCGGTGGCGGTGGTTTCGGCCAGCAGGGCGGCGAAAACCAGCCCCAGCCCCAGATTGTCACTCAACCCATCACTGAGTGGTTCATCCTAGAGCCAAGTGGCGAGATCCAGCTAGAACTAAGCTTTGTCAAGCAAAACAAACGCCCTGCCGACTTTGGTGGTTTGGGTAGAAGAGCTGCTGTGCGTCAGCGCAAGGAAGAGGTCCACGAGATGCATGGCCACAAGTTTGTGCAGCAAAACTTCTACAACGTCATGCGCTGTGCCCTTTGCGGAGACTACATCAAGTACTCAGCGGGTATGCAGTGCGAAGACTGCAAGTACTTCTGCCACACAAAGTGCTACACCAACGTCGTCACCAAATGTATCAGCAAGAGCAACGCCGAGACTGACCCGGACGAGGAAAAGATCAACCACCGTATTCCTCATCGCTTCAACCCTTTCTCGAACATGACTGGTGCCTGGTGCTGCCACTGTGGTTACATTCTTCCTTTTGGTAGCAAGAAGAACAGCAGAAGATGTGCCGAGTGTGGCCTGTATGCCCATGCCGGATGCCAGCACTTGGTTCCTGACTTTTGCGGTATGTCAATGGCCGTCGCCAACCAGATTCTCGACAGCATTCGTACACAGAAGAAGAAAACTTCCATCATTGGCGAAAAGTCGCACAGACCCTCAGCCTCAACCGATAGCCAAAGTCCAGCATCTCCCCACTACGCCGCTTCCGTCGATGCCGCCCGCCACCCTTACGGCCACGGATCGCCCCAGTCCCCTTCAAACGACCGTCCCGTATCAACAACTGCTGCTGCTGCTGCTTCATCCGCCATGCAACAGAACCAACACCGTCCCCAGCCAAGCTACAGTGGCTACCCTGGTGGTAGCGAGGCCAGTTTTGCCACTCAGCCCCAAGCTCATGAGGATCCGTACAATCTGTACGCTGGCCACCAGCAACAGCAACAGCAGCCGCAACAGCAACAGCAACCGCAACAGCCCAAGTACAACCCGGCTGACTACGCCAACATTGACGCCTATGGTAACCGGCCGCCCCAGCAGCAGCAGCAGCAGCAGGTCCAAGCCCAGGCGCCGATGCACTCTTCTCCTCAGCAGCAATACCCTCCTCAGGCCCAGCAGCTCCAGGCCCAACACGGGTATCCTGCTCAGCCCCAGCAAATGGCCAAGCCCGAGCTCCAGCAAGCCGTTGTGCCTTCTGGTCCGGCTGGCGCCAGTACCATTCCTGTTCCAGAGCGCAAGCCCTTACCGTCTGCTACCGACCCCGGTACTGGCCAGCGTATTGGTCTGGATCACTTTAACTTCCTTGCTGTGTTGGGTAAAGGTAACTTTGGTAAGGTCATGCTGGCTGAGACCAAACGCTCTAAGCGCCTGTATGCCATCAAGGTGCTGAAGAAGGAGTTCATTATTGAGAATGACGAAGTTGAGAGTATCCGCTCTGAAAAACGGGTGTTCCTGATTGCCAACCGCGAGAGACATCCCTTCCTTACCAACCTACATGCCTGCTTCCAGACCGAGACCCGTGTCTACTTTGTCATGGAGTATGTCAGCGGTGGTGATCTGATGTTACACATTCAGCGCAACCAGTTTGGTACCAAGCGTGCCCAGTAAGTTTCATCTTTTGCGTTATTCGAGTTTGAGTGCTCTAACATTTGTAGGTTCTACGCTGCCGAGGTCTGCTTAGCCCTCAAGTACTTCCACGAGAACGGCGTCATTTACCGTGATCTGAAGCTGGACAATATTCTACTATCGTTGGATGGACACGTCAAGATTGCCGATTACGGTCTGTGCAAGGAGGACATGTGGTACGGCTCAACCACGAGCACCTTCTGCGGTACTCCCGAGTTCATGGCTCCTGAGGTAAGCTCATAATTTCACGTTCCCCCCCCCCCCTTTTTTTTTGGCAAAGCGCTAACGCTAACCTCGTGTAGATTCTGCTGGACAAGAAGTACGGCCGTGCGGTCGATTGGTGGGCCTTTGGTGTGCTAATCTACCAGATGCTCCTGCAGCAAAGTCCATTCCGTGGTGAGGACGAAGACGAAATTTACGACGCCATTCTGTCCGATGAGCCCCTGTACCCCGTACAGATGCCGCGTGACTCGGTGTCGATTTTGCAAAAGCTTCTTACCCGCGAGCCTGACCAGCGTCTGGGTAGCGGTCCTACGGATGCTCAGGAAATTATGAGCCAGCCCTTCTTCCGCGCCATCAACTGGGATGACATTTACCACAAGCGCGTGCCGCCGCCCTTTATTCCCCAGATTAAGAGTGCCACGGATACGAGCAACTTTGACTCTGAGTTTACGAGCGTGACACCTGTTCTGACGCCTGTGCAGTCTGGTAAGTCTTTTTTATGCAAGTGTATCAAGGACAGTATGCTAATCCATCTACAGTTCTTTCTCAGTCGATGCAGGAAGAGTTCCGCGGTTTCTCATACACCGCCGACTTTGACTAAACATTTTGATACCGCCTACATTTTTTCTTTCCTTTTCTTTGGTTTTTTCCATATTTTGTCCAGTAGTCATCTTCTGCCCTCTCCTCGATCTGTTGGCCCCCGTTATTAATTCCCGTCGAATCAACGCAACTTGACTGTATTCACTTGGTGTTTTGTGTTTTGATCAAGGCTCGTTTCTGTTCTTATTCTATTCCGTGTTATATCTACTTGCTATATTTTTCTTGGCACTTGACTTGTTGAACATTGATTCCTTCGTTTTTCGTCTATGTTTTGTCAGTGCGTCTTGCCATGGTGCATATTTTCGGTGTACTATACATTTTATATAATTTTCGTTTTCTATAGACGCATGTCCACTTGCATCTACCAACATTGTATCAAGTCGACACCCATTGTACTGAAGCCATAGTCCCAACACCACCCAACCCATAAAACCAACTGGAAATGTTGGGTAAGCAAAGCCTCTCATGTGAATAAAAAAAAAAAACAGGATCTCTACCTCCGACATCAGAGGTACCAGGCCAAAAAGAACAATACACGTAGACCGTTCTACCCTCTGCGAATGGAGACAGTCTAATGCACTCCCAGATGTGCCATTGCCTGGGTGATTGTTGGACATCGTAGGCGGTAACGGGAGCTACGCAGTCTTTGAAAGCGGCGGCGAGGACAAAAAAAAGGGACAAGTAGCTCTCGGGACCTTGACAACGAATAGCTTCGCTTTTAAAACAATCCAATAGACAACAGATAGTAGGAGTCTACATGGTAAAGACTGGCCAGTAATAAATGTATATATGTATATGTAAAATGTAATGTTGAAAAAATACAAAAGAAACTGAAAGAAAAAGAAAACATATGAAGCTTCTATATACACGGAGACTGGTGTAGGCGGAATGGGAAGTAGTAGACGACACAGAAAACATTAATTAACTCAAAGCAAAGAAGCAAAGGACGAGGGAGAAAGTAAAGTGCCTCTTTGAGTACAGACAAGAAGAGCAAAAAGGGAGGTAATGGGGTTGGGGAAAGAGGGTGTAGAAGTACAGCCTCTGATATGCAAGGGACTCTCGACAAAGAACACACATCAGAGGAAAAGCAAAACCGAAAAAGAAAAAGGAAAAAGAAACAGCAAGAAAGGCCTTAGCGCGAGCCCATGACAATCGCAGCCACAGCTGCCGTCACTACGGTTCCAAATGCCATGCCCTCCAGCACCAGCGCCGTCGCATCACGCATGCGCAGCTCCACCTCGCGCTCCGAACACAAATCATCCGCCACATCGCGCCACAACCTCGGTGTGCTCACCAGCTCGCGCCACGAGAGCGCTGCTGCCGGTAACGGGAAGTAGTAGTAAAACGGGTTGTCCACGTGCGGCGCACGGTACGTCGTAGGCGGGTGCACCATGGGTTCCGGCTCAGGCGTCTCCTCGATAACGGGCTCAGGCGCGGGCGTAGGAGCGGGAGGGTACGCAAGGGCTTGCGCCTTGGCAAGGTTTTCCTCCATGCTGTGCATTACATGGTCTAATCTGTCGCGGACCTCCTCCAACACGGCCTTTTCCTCGGCGACCACACCCTTGACCAGACGATTGCGCTTCCATGGCTCCGCAATAAACTGCAGCACCAAAAACAACAGAATGTTCACTCCCATTAGGCCCCATGTCCCCCAGGTACTCGCACGGCGGATACGATCGCTCCACACCTGCTCCTCATGGTAGCGACGCAGAATGCCTTGGTTCAGCTTGGCGCTGAGTGTCTGCTCCTCGGTCTCGGCTTCGACGAGGTTCTCTGACGCACGCGCCACCTGGCTTTCCATTTCGTGGTCTTCGCGATACAGCGTGGTGAAGCGCTCGAGATCGGCAGGTGTCCAGACGTCCTTGCGAGCGAGCAGGGTGGTGACTTCGTGCTGGGTGGCGGCGCGGCTGGTGTGCATAGTCTTGTAGTGCGAACGGGCAGAGCGCACGCGGCTCTGGGCATCGGCCAGGGCGGTTTCCAGATGGGAATTGGACTGCTTGATGGCCTCAATGGGGGTGTAGCCCGTGAGTGTGTTCAGCGTGGCGCTGGCGTGCACAACGCGGTTTTGCACGTTGTCCATGAAGACGCTGAAGCGCTCCGAAAGGAGCTTGCGTGTATCTTCGAGGTTGCGGTGCAATTCCTGCTTATTAAAGGACAGCGGCGAGCCAGGAGCCGAGGCGACCCGGAGTCGGGCGGTGGTTGTTTTGTGGAGGCGGCAGGATCGGGAGATGTCGGGGTGTCTTTGGCTT
>JACYXV010000779.1:0-10644 GCA_016859225.1 Thielaviopsis cerberus
TGGAAGGAAAAAGCAGCAACTTGAAAGAAAAGAGGAAAAGCAAAGATACACCACCATAAAAAGAAAGCAACCCTCCAAGAAACACAGCCATATGAAATGAGTAAAAGAGAAAAAGAAAACAATCAGGAAAATACACTAACAAAAAAGCAAAGCCAAAAACACAAAGTCATTTTCCGGTTCAAGTTCCATCCAAAGAAATATAAAAAAAAAATAAAGAATAAAAAAAAAGAGATACCAAGGTTTAAGCAAGAACAAAAGTCATGATGATGAAGATGATGCGATAGCTAAAATCAAAGAAAAGCAAGAAGGATGCGGGAGTAAATAGAGGGGTGAGAACTTCATAAACACCAACATGAGAGCAAATCCCAAAAGGCAAAAGAGTAACAGCAAAAAAGAAAAAGAAACAAAGAGAATCACTGCAGTTTAATAGCGTCAAACAGTGTCAAACTCAGACTCGTATCGTTCTCGCCCACTGTCGGTGTCGGCTCGCTCAGCACCTCCCAACGCCGGAGCACAAATGGAACGAGCTTGTCCGTCTGCATCATGACAGGGTTATACGGCTGGCCCATGGCCTGCTTGAGCAAGACGTTGCGACCACTAGTGCTAAGCAACGATTTGTCACGGTGGCCCAGCAAAATCGAGTCAGTGGGCATGTTGGGCGCCTGGCTAAGCAGATAGCGGATGCGGGCGTCAGAGGAGCGCGAGGGCCCGCCAACAAGGCCGGGATTTTCGACAGATGCAAGAATGGCGCGCGCACATAGCTGGCGTGCATCATCGGATAGGGTATCCATGAGAATCAAAGCCACGTCAAAAACTTTTTGCGCAGGGATAGCAGCGAGCACAGACTCATTTTGGTCGACTTCGTCGAGCTCTAGGAGAATACCCGCAAGGATCATGACGAGCCGCGGGCGCACGTCTGTAGCGAGGATGTGTTGCTGGGCGATGGGGGGACGCAGAGGGGCAGAGCTTGAGGCGGTGGGGGTAGCAACAGCGGAAGCGGTTCCAGGGGCGGACTCGGCGGGGGACGTGTGCATGAGCAGGAACTTGAGCATGGCCGGCAGCCAGTTAGTAAGAATTTGCTGGCGCACAATAGCCATTTCAGGTGTGCGTTTAAGCATGAGCAGCTCCCAGAGGTCGTTAAGGCGGTCAGCAAGGCTAGGCGAGAGGTGACCAACAGAGCGACTAGAGCGGCCGCGTGAGAGGGAGTCGACAACTGAAAGCAGAGTGTCGGCCATTTGGATCTGCTTGGGGCCACGGATGAGATCCTCGGGGTTTTCAGGGTTGTTAGATGTGGAGGGAATAATGTCAAGGAACTTGGCTTGGGCCTGAGCCTTGAGCTTTAATGCCATATCCTCGTTATGTTGCGGTAGGGCGTTTGTCCACATCACGTGGCCACACTCAATGGCGTTGTCCATGGCCTTGGTAAACAAGTCAATCTGCGACATTCCCTCATTTGGCTCAATCGAGTCTTCGGCTGCCAGGGCAACCGAAAGTTTGAGCTGGCAAAATGGCAGAGTGTGCTCATTCGCCTGGGCCAAGATTTCGTCATACACAATCGACGTCTGCTTAGTATCTTTTCCAAGAAGAAGCCGTGTCGTCAGCTTGCTAATAAGATCGCCCACGGCCCAGTTCTTTGTCTTGCTGCCAAGAATCGAAGACACTAAGGTCGAGTCCCCAATAATGAGACTCTGCAGCTGTTGCACCACAGCATCCCAGCGGCCCTTTTGATCCAGGGGGAACTTTGTTGTCATCCCGATACTACCGCCGATTCTTACATACTCTTCAAGCGATGCTCGGATAAGCATGAGCACATCCTTGGGGTTTTTCAACCAAAGCGTCTGTTGCTGGACGTAAACCCGGTAGCTCTCCTCGGGTGCAAGCAGATTTGTCGTCGGCACTTCCATGGTCGCCAGTTGAAGAACGTCTTGCACAAATGTACTGTCCGGGTGCGGCTGTGGATTCGAGTCGAATTCTGCAAGAGCAGCGCGGATGACGGAAAGCAAGTCAGTACAACCAAGACTAACAATCAGTGGCACAAGGGCGTTTAACTGGATAGGTGGAGAGCGAGACATGAGACCGCGAAGCCATTCGGACATGCGCGCATCAAAGCGAGGCATATCCATGACGCGCATACGGGCAAGGAGAACTGCCATCGAGCGCTGTTTGTCGTTGTCTTGGCTCTTGAAACTGGACTCCAGGTCGGAAATACTCCTCTTTAAAATGCGGTCCATCGTTCTCGGGTCTGCCGCAGTGCCGTTTGCCAACAGTCGTTCAATTTCTTCGTGTTCATCGGCTTCCTGAAGAGTCCCTGTCATGTTGTCCGAGACGGGCGAGTAAGGGTTGATCGTTGTGTTCTTGTCGGCCATGCGAAGTTTGAGGCGGAACTGCTCGCTGACGGCATCTTGTCCTGGAATCCTCGACGAAAGAGAAGCCATTGACGCAAAGAATGAGCGAGGCGATATGCCCTGATCAAGATTTGGAGACCGCGAGGCTTCCACCAATAGGTCGTAAATACGGCGGCTTTCGCCCAGCGCAGCCAAGCAGAACAAGTTGGCATTGAGCGTATCGGCACAACAAGCAAGGACTTCCGGGTCGGCGCTTTTCGTCGTAATTCTCAGCACGGCGCCAAGCTTAGTAAAGTCAGATGCAGCCTCAAGAATGATGCGCGCCGATGTAAAGACGGAAACGGCAATCGGAGGCCCGTTGGACGACATGAACCGATCCTCAAAGGCCTGGGCAATCGCTAATCCCACAGCAGTCTGCACCACGCGACTACTTTTGCGCATAGGACCCGCAAGTTTGATGGCTGGGATTTGCTTCTGCTTTGCACCCTTAACATTGACTGCATTGTCCAAACCAGTGTTCCACGACATGCCCATGCAATGCATAACCAACTGAAGGGCCCGTTGAACATCGACAGCTTCATCCTTGCACTTGAACCCCACACGGCGCAGCAGGTTCTCACGTGAGCCGATGCAAGCCGCTTCCAGGGAGTCCAAGGGTAACTCAACAAGAAGCCTCGTCATGCAGGGACCATCGGGATCGATTTCGTCGGGCGATGTCAGACCACCGCGAGATACCAGCCAAGAAATGTATCGCGAGACTGAAAGGTCGCCCGATCTAACAAGCTCAGACACCAAAATATACAGACACTGTTTGCGGTCGTTGGCCGAGCCGGGAATCTTGTCGATAAACTCAATCATGGCAGCTGTGATATCGATGCCCATACGAGCACCCTCGCGCAGAAATCTGACCGCCACATAAACTTTGCTGAAACCGGGCCGGTGAGCCGATGTACCCCACTCGAGTAGAGTGTTAGCAAGAACTAGTTTGTCCTTGACATTGTTCCAACAGCGTTGAATATTGGACTCAGTAGGTGGTGTGAGCATTGTCGAATCCAACAGTCGAACCAACTCCTGGGGCCCGGCAGGCTGCGTCGTCTTCGATGTCAGGAGCCACTGATTCCGGGTATTGATTGCGTTGAAAGCCGCCAGACAGACTGGGTCGTCGGTCGATAAAAAGCCGTAAAGAGCATCCTTGCACCTGAGCCATGTCGATGGAGAAATAAAGTTTTCGGGGTTCGATATAAGGATAGACTTGATGAGCGTGATTAAATTCGTCGAGAGTTCCGATAGAAGGTCGCCGTCGATATCGTTGTATATCTATCAAGGTCAGCAAAGTAGACGCAACGCTAAAAGGTTTAGATGACAAACAGTATTGATGTGTGAGAGCAAGGCGTTAACCAATCTACGGCCATTTTTGCGTGCCTTCAACAAATCCACCCAGTAAATTTTGATAATGAGGAGCCATATAGGGAGTTTTGTCTGGTGGCAGGTATCTAGGGACTGGACAAGCCAATCGACGTAGTGGTCGCGGTCGAGAAGGCCTTCCGAGTAAAGGCTAGCAGCAAATCGGATTCTGCAAAATATGGTTAGCATATAGATACAGGTTAACAGAGACGCCATCAAAACTCACGCATAAGAGACCTTGGTCTTCCAGTTTCCGGCTGTATCAACCGACATCACAAGCGACTCAACAAACTGCTCAACATAGATGGTCCAATCCCGAATCCACTTGGTCTCGCCGCCAATGACAATTGATCCTGAGGCACCCTTGCGCTTGAACGCGCGTATTTCATTGGCGCCGACGCACTTTGCCAACCATACGGCCCGATCTATCGGTACGTTCTTGTTGAGACACTGGTCAAGCAGTGCCTTGCCGCGGATACCGTGGGGGATTGTGCGGCTAAGTTTCCGGAGCGAGCTAGCCGGATTCGACAGATCTTTGAGCCATAGCTCGCGTCTAGTATCTGTCAAGGTGACTCGCGGCGGCGGCTTAAATGTCGATGAGGATGTGATTTGGCCTGTGGCGCGACGCTGACCCATGACGCTAGCAAAGATGGTGGAAAGCGCGTTGAGACTCGTTTTCTGCTTAATAGAAGAAATGACCAAAGGCCGAGCCGAGCTTGTTTCTGTGTACGCGGTTGGAGTTTTGTCAAAATAACCGGTGCGGATAATGGTTTCTGACATTTGATCTTCGGGATGGTTGCCGCTCCATGGGAAAAAGTCGGCGTAGCCCGAGTTTGCCGCCCGTATAATAGACGTTACACCGGCATCAGCCTTGAGCATTGGGTCCGGTTTCCATCCCGTCTTGAAGCGTGGCGCCTCTGTCGGAATTTCGGGAGCCCAAGGCCGGGGCCGTCCATCCTTTTTCAAGGGCTGTTGTGATGACTGTGGTTTGCTTAATGGCACCTGAGAGATGACTGGTGTTTGATAAAGTCGAGTTCGTCTCTTGGGTAAAGGTATAGGACCGTCGTCAAAACTTGATGAGCTGGATACTTGTTGAGTGGTGGAGCCGACATCTGTCATGACGACATCGGGGCTTCCTTTGGTATTGACTTCGGGCGAGGCCGAAATAGACATGGCCATGGAATTTGTCGCACGAAGGCGCGTTGATGCCATGCTCATAGAAGGCTCAGATCCAGGTGAGGGAACAACCACCGAGTCGCTGAGCACCTCGGTCTTTAAGCGAGATCCGCCACGGCGCAGCGCGGGAGCAAAGTTGCCTACATGGACAATATCGGGCTGTTCTGAATCAAGGCTGTATTGCGGTTGGGCTTCGCGCCGGGCGGGCGATTGTGGATAGATTTGTTGGTGTTGTAGAAGTGGGTGCGAGAGCGGATGCGATATCTGGTGCGCTAATACATGTTGAGGGCGTTGTTGCAATGATTGTTGTTGCTGCTGCTGTTGCTGTTGATTTGCGGCAGGTTGCGATGCTGATGGAGGTAATGATGCTGTTGATGATGATGGAATCTGGTGATTAAATGCCGAAGAGCCATTCATAGCCCGTTGCGGGAGGCGTTGCTGGGCGCCCATTGGGGTCCTGGAGGTCATAGTTGAAGATGCTGTTGATCCTCCATGGCCATCGATGGATTGAGTGCTTTTAGGCCGATAACCTCGCTGACGATGGCGCCCAGTTGGCTGATGCTGGCAGGTAAATTAAATATTAAAGATCGCCCGAGACAGCGATGATGGAGTCGATTCGGTAGCAACAATCGAAATAACCAGTATGGCAGATAGTCGAGATCGAGATGAGACGATGGGCAGGTAGTCCAGGATAGAATATGATGAGATGGGATGGAAATTGTAGAGGTCGAGACGAGGGCGAGCTGCAGTTGTCGGTGCGTCAAATTGAATTGAATCGAGAGAGATTCGCAGCTGAAAAACAAGGTTCAAAGACAAGGCCGAAGCAGGTCGAGATAATAGCTGCTATTGTTGTATACAAAGGGTTTGATTGTGTTGTGCTGGTCTTGTTGGTTGGAGAATGACGAGTTTGATTTGGTTAGTTGGTTGGTTTGTTGGTTGGTTAGTTGGTTTGGTTGTTTGTTTGTTTGTTTGGCTGGTTTTGCTTTGGCCTTGGCTTTGGCCTAGCTGACAAAAAGATTAAAGATTTGAGTGAGGGAGAACTGAACGTCAAATTACCAGCGCTTTTTTTTGCCTATTTTTTCTAATGTATTTTTATTCGCTATTTTTTTTTTTAATTGTCAGACCCAATTTGGGCGACAAGGACCAAACAACTTGCGCTATAAATTCATTAGATGTGCTACTATCAGGGCCAAAACAACACAGACAAGACACAAGGCGCAAAAAGTGAAATCAAGCCAAGATACTTCACCTCGCGGCTGACAGTGATTTAATTGGTGCGATCACACAGGGTCTCGTGAATAAAAAGAAGGAACCCAGAAAGGATAATCTTTTCGTGGCTTCCCCAAACGCTGCAAGAAAATAGAAGCCACCCAACCAAAGGAAGCTACGCATCATGACTTGCAAGTGCCCACATGAGCGAAAAATATAGCCAAGGCAGGCACGAAACGAAACATGGGCGGTCACGATCAGGTTCCTTTGGGTTAAGATGGCGGAATTCCGGAGTGAGCAAACATTACATTGACGTTGGATAAAGCAGATGCAGGAGCAGGAGCATGCATCTAGCGACTGACAGTCATGGTTGCGATTTATTAGAAGTGCAGTATCTTCTACTACAAATGGGCGCAGGAAATAAGAGCCCAATCTTGAAGTGAAGTTACTGTTGCAAGCGGGTTCATACTCATTGGACCAGTGCTGTGCTGATACTGCTGCCAAGCTGCAATTGCTTTTCGCCCCGACAACAAGTCTCCTACAACACAACTATCTTGCACTGTGCTGATATGTGTTGCTTGTTGGTGTGGTATGCGGAAAGAGAAGACGATAGGGAAGGATGGAAGGATGGAGCGGAGAGCCGACCCATTTCTTGACAATCAATCAGGTGGGCTCAGGCTGCGGCTTTGCCCTTCTTCCGTCCAATACCAGGTAAACTGAGCCCATTTCGTTGTACTTTTCCAGTGCCGAAGTGCACAAGCACCTTCCTGTTACTATACGAATAGCTTATTTCGTTTTTACTCCTTGCTCCCAGAAGCACAGGTCAACTCAGAGTAAAATCAAACTCAGAAGGTGCTGCGAAAAGTGTGGCAAGAGCGATATAGGAAAAGGAATAGGGCTTGGCAAACCTCTCGATGCGCGTTTCTCGTACAGCTGCTAACAGCTGCTACCAACTTTTATATGGCGGCTCCGAATGCTACCACAAGCTTCTGGGGTGACTTGCTTCGCCTCTGCGCGCTAATACAGCACAAAAGTAAGGAGAACAAGTACTGTCCAGTTGAATTCACGCGTAAAAAATACTTTAGAATTCAGCCGTGATTACGACTTAGCTGGACTTCGCTTAGCTAGGGTTGGCTCGTGGATTTTTTTTATCTCCATATCCGCCGCCAGCTTTTATTCACTGCTAAAATAGCACCACCTACGGATAAAAATGTGACCGCTAAGGGAGATGGAAAAAAAGTAAAAAATAAAAAAAAAAAAAAAAAATAACTGTCTTGGGAGGGATATCATGTATGCGAGCGAAACAACGCACAGAAATCCGAGCGCGTTTGGCCCTCCCCGCGTTACCCCGAACAGACAAGACTAATAGGCATTTCTCCAAACCCTAAAGCACTCTATCTTGTTAACAATCCATCTTGTTGCTCCCTTGCTTTTCTATTGATGCATAATTCTCGCATGCATTGTGTGGCAGTCTTTTTAACTTTTACCTCCAATCGCAACCGGCTGTTGTTTTTTTGGGTTCCTTTGTATCCAAGGCCAGTTCTCTGTTTGACGTGCCAGAAACACATAAAGCCCGTCCACTTTTGGGGATGCAGCTGCATTCAGCTCGCGAGTCTCGAAGTCGAATAGTAACTCTTACCTCTTCTTACTTTGTTCAACGACAATGACACATCGCCCCACCTCAGTGTGGCTGTTTTAACCTGGATCATCGCATTACTCTTGCTACACAAGAACTGAATACAGTGACCAGGTCACGTGAGAAGTCATGTGATGTACTACAATGGACGAGAAGAGTTATATTATTACATATTTATCCATTCTCAACGTCACAAGGGCTAGTCCCGTCATCAGTTGTGTGTTTATGATTGGGAGTGCTCAATCTTCGGCTCCGATCAAGGGCAAACTGGGTCTTGGCTGTCGTAAAGTGGCCTGTTGAATGTTTTGTAGCACCCCACAATTACATTTATTTCGGCCTTAGGCAACTTGTTGAACATAATGTTAGATGATATTTGTTGTATGTAAGCGTTATTTTCAGTTCAAGCCTGAAATCCAAAATCCAACGCTAGGGTTAATTAGTACACAACCCAGTAGTGTGGCGTTTGCCACATGTGACACAATAACTCCACAACATCTCGACATCAGGTGGCTAGAGAGGCTACTCACTTACATTTGTTCTAAGTTGTTAGCTGAGTGGGATATGCTTGCCTTTAGAAAAAGACTACGCTAACTTCTTAGGTCAACAAAGTGTGCGGCTTACTTGGAAGCGTTGTCGACTTATTACTCGATATGTCACGAGCTGGATGGCAATTGAAAAGTGCAAATGAAGAGAGACTTAACTTTCAAATTTACACCATGACAAAGAGCCTACACAAATACCGTTTTCAGCAAAGTAAACTTAACTAATGTGTAGATTGGTCGTATCAAAGTGAGCATGGATCAATGTAGGCGTATGTACGTAACATGTTATGGCTACATCCAGGAGTGCACCCAATACCAGCTGTATAACTTTTATAGTTTTACGTATGCTATTTTTGACTCTAATACTATAACCAAGATTTAACGAAAATATTCAACTAGAAATTTTAGCTTGTAGCCTTATTGTCTATGACCTACCTCCATGGGAAACATGTGCCTCAAAGAAAGATATAGTGGCAAAAGGTTGATATGCCATGGGAGAGGCTACAATGTATAGTGGTTGTTCCACGGATGTCAATTTCTGAATCGTAAAAAAAGCAGTTTAGCTGCTGTATGAAGGAAGTTTATTGCTTGTTTTCAGATAAAGCTGATGATTAAACATACAAACTCATGGACACAAAGGCTAGGCCAGGACAGAAAAGAGCAGGTGCACTAGGGGCTTGGAGACTCCAGACCTTGATGGGCACAAAGAAAAAGACTCCGCAGTAGACGAATCTTTACCTACAAGTTAGTGGCGACACAATATGAGCAACTTTCAAGATTTCTTTAAGCGTCGGATACTACAATAAAAAAAGTCTATCACAGTTGACTATAACAATAGTATGTTGATGTGCTAGTTGCTTAGTCTACAAAAGTCTCATTACACACAACATTCTATGATAGTTTGTTCGAAAATTCATTATCAAGATATTCGTTACTCAAGTAACTATTTGAAAGATAGAGCATAAGGGAGTCTTGAGTGTTGCGGGTAAACACTCGGGCAGCTCCTTAGAACCCATATTCATAATTCAACCTGAAGTTTGGTGCAAAAACTAAGTCAAAGGTAGATAGTTTAGTGACTATCACGGAAACCATATGAGTTGCTGTTTGTATAATCGAGCATGGCATAAAAGAGTATGTGTAAGCGGATCTAATATAGGGTCGCATAAGCTATTCATAGCAAGTTTCAGTCTTTCTATCGAAAGAACGTCACTACATTAATGCGTACTCAGTCTTATGATAGGCAATATTTCAAATGAAATAGTTACGACTTACAACCTAAAGATGTGAGCACGCGATAGATTTTCTAACTTTGGAGTCTTTAGTTACCCAAAAACTCATGATCTTCAAAATGGGGTTCTTTATGTCTTTTAACCACCTGATTTGTTCTTGATTGAAATTAATGCACTTACTATCCCCAAAGATTTGTCAAGCGGCAAGGCCAAAGTTGACTGGTGCGTTACACAATGACTCTATAGCGCGTATTTTAAGGTTGGGCAAAAGCGATTGTGACGACCATGATGACAAACTTTCTCAGCCTGTTTACCCATGAGACCAAGGCTTGTCATACGACAGGGGATTACTACAAGTACTAATGAGGAATGCTCGCACAATCTAAAAAGGAGTGTACAAAAGAGAAGTGCATTTAAGCCAAGAGCAGGTAACAAAGCTGCAGAAGTATGGCTCTGGGTCGGCCCGGTCGGGGGTCGTTGGCCCTGATTCCACATTACCAGACCAGATCTTGATTATAAGGATACAAGACGGCTCTATTTTCTCCAAGGAGAAGCCACAAAAAAAAAAAAAAAACTAAATGAGCCATGCAACCTTCATCTAGACCAAAATCCAAGAAGAAAACCACACAGAAAGGAAGCAAGATAGTCAAGAGGGGACAGCAGTGTCATTCGAGCAAAATTAGGGTAAAGTAAAAGGCAAGCAAACTGGAAACCGATTACAACCGAATGGCGAGGATCTGTTCTACCTTCTGGGTGGTTATGACGGTTGTAACCTGTCTATTCGTGAGTCCGCCTCTTGACGTTGATAGAATTTGTAATTCTCAGCTGGCTCGCTGCAGAGTAGTCTCTTTGAAAGGTGAACAAGTACGACTACTGACTGCTAATTCTTTATTCTCGTTAGAGGTCTTGGCTTCCCTCGGACTTGAACTCCGACAGCAGTTGAAGACTTAGTAGCAAAAGAAGAGGCCTTGTCGAGAGGAACGCCATGGGCAATGATTATGAGATTCTTTATTAACCTGTCTACCCACGAAGAGGTGAGGATGATGAAGATGAGATTCTTTATTATACTGTCTACCCATGAGGACAAGGCTCGACATACGACA
>JACYXV010000780.1:0-10647 GCA_016859225.1 Thielaviopsis cerberus
AATGTTCCGGTCCGCTCACCATTCCAACGGCATTTCAATACTTTTGTCTTCACTTAGCTGTCACATCACGTGTGATTTATACATTTAGGGTTTTCGATTTCCATCTGTCACGCTGGAATAAACACCCAGATTGGCTGTTTCCATGTGCGGACCACAAAGTAATTGAAAAGAATATTCTTGTCTCGAGTTCTACAGGAACTAGATACAGGCCACGAAGGGCTCCATGCTCTTTCCACTGCTACTAACAGTGGTTCACAAACCATAGCCTTTACTTCTAGTACATCGCCTTGTGGAGCTCAGATAGGACTGGCTCAAACTCAAGCTGGTGCCGCTAAAATGAGAAAGTCTACGCACCAGCCAAAAACTTGTCGCATGAAGCATGTTTAATTCTAATGGCACCTTACTGTGCAAACTTCTGTTCAATTTCACAGGCATATTGCCTCTATCACGTTCCCTCTCGATAAATGGGTTATAGAATCAGAGCTTATCTCAGTCGTTCAAGCTCGAGGCACAGGCTCTTGCGACAGAGCAAAGGAAAAGAAAACCCCCAAGCTCGAGGAAATTAAAAGGTCGAGACGGTGTCAGTCAAACCCACAGCTCGGATCTCTAGTTCCGCTCGAGGTAGTATGCGTCAAGGATTTGTGATGAATCGTACTTTTCCTGCATGTTCTGCGAGACAGGAATTCTTTAGCAAAAAGCAAGAAAAAAAAAAGATAAATAGTTGTTTCGTTTTAGCTTTGTAAAAGCTGGCCACAACCTTGTCGGACGTTTGGCGTATGGCCCGAGATGTATTTCGTGCTATATTAATTCTCTCGTTTATTCATCCGTGTTTTATCCTAGTGTCAGCACAACTGCCAGACCTAGCTTGCCATAAATGTCGCACACAAAATAAGCACAAGTCGTAACCAAGAACATCCATATCCACATCCACAGCCAGGAGTTAGGGTATGCTTTGGTGAAGTAGCCGAATCGGCGTTTATACAAAAAAAAGGTGTATTCAAAAAGTAAAGGCTGAGTATATACATATAATTATGTTATTTCTTGCCCTGGGACAGCCGGCACGGCACTCAAGTAAAAGCGCCGACCGATCGATAAGTACACCTTTGGGAAGCGATTTGTCGGGCAAGGAAAGATGTAACTAGAGAAAAAATAATGCCGTATGACAAAGCAATTAATAAACATGTGCCAAAAGTGTTTCTTAGAGGATTTCTAAACCTGCTTTCCTTTGTCGTTATGTAGTGTCTTCCGCCAACTT
This sequence comes from Thielaviopsis cerberus, assembly GCA_016859225.1. NCBI lineage: Eukaryota > Fungi > Ascomycota > Sordariomycetes > Microascales > Ceratocystidaceae > Thielaviopsis > Thielaviopsis cerberus. The sequence continues at coordinate 1,256 of JACYXV010000780.1, forward strand.
GAAACGAGTTGCGGTGTTTTTTTTTTTTTTTTTTTTACGTCTTTTCTCGCCAAGATAGAAACCCAAAAGACATGGCGTTGTGACTGCCGAACAAGCTACCCAAGTTACTTTACAAGTCACTCTAGCAGGACAGTCTGTATCAGAATAGGGAATAGTCTGATGATAACAAGAACGAAGTGTTTGGTGTTTTTCATTTAGTGGTAGCAAATATAGATCAGGGTACAAAGCAGGGCAGGGATGCCGAGATTAGACTTGACTCGATGAAAGCCACAAAAGGGATTCCGTCTGTTGACAAGTAGTTGAGCATGTAAAGATGCTCGGCAACAATAGTCGGGTATCAAGAACTCAAGTAGCTAGGACTCATTCGGGCTCTAGTCAAGCAGCCAAGTATCTAGTATATCGACGAAATTAAACACTATCCACGAATGGTTTCTATAAAAGACAGGCCCATTACAGTCGTTGCAGCTGTATCGAATAGATAGCACATAAGCTCGTGCGAGCCACGGGGCTCCTTCCTCGGCAACAATGGGTAGAGCTTGCACCTTTGACAATCGGAGAAATTGCCTTGTGCTAGAGGAGACAAAAAAGAAGGAGTGCCTTTTCATTTCCTCGTAAAGCTTGCGGTGGGCGGGAATGCCTAGAACAAAAAGGTAAACAAGGAAAAAGAAAAGGCAAGTACGGACTCGGGACTCAGATGCCGTCTTTAACCATGGTAGCTGCCGTTTCTGCATCTGCATTAGCACTTTGTGCGTTATGTAGATTGCACTAACCAATCAAAATTTTGTGGTTCGGGTATGCGATGCGGCGTTTGTTCCTGAGAATCTCGCCCCGCTTCTTCTTAATATTTTTACTCTTGTCTCATCCCTGCCATTATACTTTCTTCTGCCTTACAACCATGAGTGAGCCTCATACCGCAGCCACATGTGGGCAAAAGAAAGCACTACGATCACTTTTCTTCTTCGATTTCATTGTCTTCATCTTCGTCAGGCTTGCTTGCCCCTTGTCCTCTCAAAATGATAATACCTGAATTGACCAGCAAAACAATAAAATCCCCATTTAACTACAGACATCCCAAAAGGTCAAAGCCCTCTGCTAGGCGCTTCAGCACCGAGAAATAAGGTCTTTTTCTTTTTCTGTGGTTCAAAGTGACACTATCAAGCATATAACAAACGTGCTTATACCAAGAAAGCAGGGTAAAAAATAAGCACATCATGAAAAAGAGGAAAACAGACAGCGCCAGGGCCTTTTAACATCTGCTACTAGCCACCTTGATAGTACCAAACAAATAACAGCGACCGCACAAAAGCTGGAATCTCTTGGTGTGTTCAGAAATGTCACAGTCCGCCTTAATACGTGACGATATAGTCGTCTTTTTTGGCTTGGGCCCTACGTCTTTACCCTTCAGTTTACGTCTATATCAAACCTGCTTCAGTCTCAAGAGATAGTATCTGGCTCGTATATGATCTGGTGATGTCCAGTTTCCTAGACTTGCTTTTTGTTTCGGTTTTGTCTTTTGTTTCTTTCTCGCGATTCTCGTCATTCTTTTTCTTTTCTTTGTTTCTGGTTTGTCCTGTTTTTTCCTTATCCTAACATTCATTCTTTCGACTACAGAGTAGTTCATTCTTTTTAATTTCCATTCTTTTCTGCTCGACGCATAATTTGTTTTTCATCAAGCTCATATCCATTCTTTATTGTTTATTTCCTTAGTCTAATACTTTATTTTGAATCATTCATCTCAAACTCGCTGAACCATCTACAAAGATCGACGACGCTAAAACACTATACGATTCTTACTTCCCCGCCCTCACCTCTTTGCATAATCACTTGCATACAGTTCAAGTGTTTGAAGTAACAATCCATTGAAGAATTTTCTTTTGTCCTCAGTGCTACAGAGTACATCAGGCATCATTTGCTGGAGACTTTTGTTCCTCTGTTTCTGCCCCTCGCCTCACTCAAGTCCCAGACAACCTGTCAAAACTGCAGCTACAGAAACACTGATATAGCATTACGCTGCTGCGTGATCTTCAGACCTTAAAGCAAAACAGTTCCACGGTTTAACAAAACGTTGACGTATGTCGGCTTCTGGGAATCTGGTTCTTATCATTGACATCTCACGAACCTACTGTACATAATCTTGATACTCGCCCCTCTCCATGGACATTACAATTCGCCTCCTTCCATAACGGCTCAACCAGCTACAATGTCCCTTCACATGTACCGGGGCAGCAAGCCCAGAGACTCCAAGAGAGCCATTGCCAAGCTATCAAACCAGGATCTTGAAGAGAAGATGGCCACGACGAAGAAGAATGTCAGCGCCAAACTGCGTCTTGATGATATCATCAACAACAGGCCAATGCCGGTAAGCACAGACATCTCTAGACAAGTCATAATGCATGTACTAACAGCAATAGCCGTGTTCTCTCGTGGACTTTATGGACTACCTCGTTTATGTCGAAGGCAACGCTGAATATCTCCAGTTTTTTTGGTGGTACTGTGACTACATCCGTCGCTGGACGAAGTTGTCGTCTCGCAAAAAGGCCCGCTCACCAAAGTGGGATCCAGATACCCGCAAGGTCGTTCCATCGTACACCTCTCGCACAGCGAGTCCACGGGAAACCAAGAAGATGGAGGAGATTATGAACCTCATCGACACCACCAGCCCCAATGACACTACTACGTTGTCTTTGCCGCGTATCCCCGAGCCAGCAGCAAATGCAGACAGCAAGTCACCAACCACTCCATCTATGTGTAAGTTACAGTTACTTGTCTATACTGCTTGTCTCTCCTGCTAATTTGCGACAGACTACACGCAACCCTTTCGCCAGGAAATCACCAACATTGTCCACGAGTACATTGCTCTTGGCTCCCCGCGCCAACTGGAACTCAGCCCCGAAGAGCGCTCCACCATCATCCACGCCGTACAAGATACGACGCATCCATCTGCGTTGCTGCCAGCCTTTATCAATGTTGAAGCTGTGCTACGCGGCTACAGCCACCCCAACTTTATCGACTGGAACATTGCCAACGCCAACACTGAGCTCATCATCTTCTTGCGCCTGCTCAGCGTCTTCATTCTCACTCTAGCTGTCGTCATAGACGTCCTTTTCATTGCCAACCACGTCAACCAATTCGTCAAGCTCGCTGTCGTGCCGTTTTGGTTCATTGGCTTTGTCATTCTGCTAACCTCAGGCAAGGGCATCAGTGTGTTTCTGCACTTTCGCGGCAAGCGCCAAATTCGTCCGTGGGAGCAGACGGCTGATGTTCAGGCGTTTCGGTCGTGGGGCAAGAGCGGCGGCGTCGACTTGGAGGCAGGCTTAGCGCAAAACGGACAGGCAGCCAAGATGAAGGCTATTGGTGGGCGGAATACGTTTGACGACGAGGAGTGGCTACAGGCGTACCAGAAGCGTAGTGTCATATGCCGCGTGTTTGAGCGTTCGACGCATCGGTGTAACCCCGAGATCAAGGCGATGCAGAACAAGATTGTCATCAGTGCCTTAGTTTGGTCAGCGATCATTGCTGCATTGCTGGGTGTGGGGACCAATTTCATCCCAAACATGGTTTGAGAGCTTTTATTTGTAGCATTATTTGTAGCGTTGTTTTTTTTTTTTTCTTTTTTTGCATCTCGAGTCTATCCTGCCGGCGCAAACGCCTGGACTCTATTTATACCACATCTTGGGCCCATAGCAGATAAACTTGGGTGGCAAGCTTACGATATAACATGAAAATTATTTAATAACATCTGACAGTGTGTGAGTGTTGGTTTGAACATTATACAAGTAGTACAGTTACACTGAAGCTATTCGCAAATTATGGACCCAAGGCCATCCTAGAAACGTGACTGTGCACGTGACTTTCCCAGCCTAAGGCGCCACTTTTAGCATTTTGGCCCATGGGGAAATGGGGCCTTCTATAGCAAAGCTCTTTTCTTAGCATCATCACAAAACCAACAACATCCGCCCTTCTCTCCTTCTCCCGCCACATAACTCAATCTACAAAAATGGTTTTCGCGTGGAAGGCCGCTGGCATCAGGTACGCCTCTTTATTTTCTCCTGTCAATTGGCTCTTTTCGTGACGCGGCCGGCGCTGCGATGTGATGCGCCATATTCCGCAATCTCTGCTTAGCTTTTTTTTTTTCTGGCTGTGTGCATTTGCGCCGGGTTATTTTCTATGGACAATTGGCCGCCAAAACGGACCCCTCTAACGAGCGGTTTTACCCGACTCAGCGTCTGTCCCTCAACGCGCCAACTCCGGGCCCTCCGTCACGAACTAAAAACGAGCCAATTCATTTTAAAAAGTCAATTGGATGTAGAAAAAACATTAACATGTGAATTTTTCTTGGTGTGTTTAGCTACAACCGCTACCTGGCTGTCGCCGCGCGTGCGGTGCGCCGCAGTCTGAAGGAGGACAAGAGAATTGTTGCCGAGCGCCGCGCCGAGTCGGAGATCAAAGTCAGCACCTGGACGGTGAGTTTCCTCTTGCTGGCGGGTGAATATGAGTGGTGTGTCTGGATTGATTCTGTTTTCGATTCCGACCGAGTATTCAGTGGGCGTTGACCGACAAGCCCCGCGATTCTGGAGTGCAGTTCTGGTTGATGCGACGATTGGCCAAGTCGATTCACTCTCGGTACCCCTCCTTACGCATTAGGTGCATTCGACATTGCTGTTGGGTGTATACATTGCTGTTTACGCCATTGCTTCCGTCAACCAGATATAACCCTCAACAATCAATCGCACTCGTCAATAAGCAATCGACCCTCGCCAATGAGCAACTGCCCCTCAGTTGCTATTCCCCGCCAACGCCGAACCTTTGTCAACAGCCTGAAACTCGTCATTCGGATTGGAATCAGAATCAATTAGCGGCCAAACCTAAGTAATCCCATTCAATGTACTAACAGTCTTCTAGAATGGCAAACCCAGCGAGCCCAAGACCCTGGTCACTGGCACCCCCTCCGCTTAAACGCCATGAATTAATACCACGCACCACACATACCGCGCCATGATCCCTTCTCCCGATGCGAGCCGCCTGTCGAATGTTGATATTGAGCTGCTCCGCCCATCTAGAGACGTCGTTTGAGAGTAGCTATATGTTTGCAAAACAGTCTTGCAGCTATCGGAGAATAGCTGTGGCGCGGGGCTAGACTGGTGGAGTGCTGTCTTGTGTCTGTCTGCTTTTTGATTATACCAAACGAGCGACTGCTGTATCATAGAAATGAAAATAAAGCCGCTATTTTCGTATGTCAATGTAGTTTAGTAAGTGTTGGGGATGTTGTTATGCGCGCCAAGTTTAGCCTAATCGTCGAAATGAATTGTTGAAATGTATGAGTATGTGAAGTGAGGCTATAAAAACATTGCTTCAGTGAATAAATCTTCAGTGGAGAGCTTCGTTGAATTTCAGCCTTGACATGCGTGCCTGTACTTATCGCGGCCCACCAAAATGCAGCCAGATCAAGTGCCGTCTGCCAAATGCGGCCAAACCGCTCTCTCTTTTTTTTTTTTTTCTCTGAATCCCACAGCCATTATTTATTTCCCCCAACCCAACTATTTCTACGTATTTTGCATCAATTTAACAAAGTTAGTTACCTTGGCACGCCTTAGAAGGGCCAACAGCGATTAAAAAGAAGAAACAAAACTCCTGGCTATGGCTTTTGGTAAGCAAGCAAATCCATCGAGCTTCCATCGTCGTCAAAACGCTCAACATACAAAGCGGTGTCCATTTTGTGCAGAAGCTGCATTTTTGCCTTTTGGTATCGGCAAAAAGATATAGCCTCGTCAAAATGCTGCTTCATTCGCCGCCGTTTTGTCGTTTCTAGTTTCTTTTGTCGCATCAAATTCAACTCAGGCGCACTAGCTAACGCCTTGTCTCCCAATTTCTCCCAGATATGACGCCTTTGAAAATGGGCCTCTCGGCCGGATCGTCGGCGGGGGCGGCGTCAGGACTGGTGTACACAGATATCACGCGACAGTTCCGCGATGCAGTACAAGGTACGTTGTTTTCTCCGGGAAAATCAGCGGCTATTTTCCCTGGACATTTGTTATGCTCATTTTTGCCTGCATTGTTTCTGTTGTCAGTCCGGAGGGGCAAATACAAATAAGCATGGCCTTGTATCACCCCACCTTCCAAGGGTGACGATGGCGGCAATGATAAGAGTGATTCATGATATGCTGCATTGGATAGAGCATGGGATGGAAACTACACAACATGACGGCACTGGCCCAGACATTGCTGGGCACGGCAGAAGATTCCATTTCTGTGTCACGATGGAGAGGCATGGCTAACATGACACGGTGCAGACTTGAAGCCTGGTGAGGTTGTCAAGGATCAAGGCTTCACCCTCTTTGAGTCGGTGTCTGCCCTGGAGGTAAGGTCTGCATAACATGTCTGCTCGAGCTCAAAAGCTGACTGCTTAGATCATGGATCCGAAAATGGACATCAACTGTGCCGAGGCGTCCAAGACGCCTGAGCCTGAGTACGACGTTACAAGGCCGCTGACGCCGGCCCAGGTCCTCGGTATCATGGACCAGCTTCTCAGTCAAGAGGTTTGTTCCGCTTTCTCAAAAACTGCTATATACTGCTAACAACTCCTAGATGGCCTGGCATGTCGGCTATCCGCTAGCCCTAACGCTCTTCACCAGCCACTACATTGACCAGCTTCTTGTAGATGCACCCTCATCCATACCCAAAGCTCACTTCAGCCCAAAGCTTATTGGTAGCGAGTTCTCTATGGTGTCTATTTTGCGGACTTATTGTGTGGCCCTAATCAAGGCCTGTAGTATGGTCAATGACCACATCAACCAGGAGCACTACTATGAGGTTTGTCATGGCCTTGCACTCATGGTTAAACATCTGCCCTGCAAATCACCTACTAACTACGTATAGGAAGAGGATTTCGTCACATACACATACAAGCGGACACTACTTGAGCACTTCCCACTTAAAGTTATATTTGATGATATCCAGGCCACCCGTCAAGAGCTCATGCTCATATCCGATACCCTCTCGCCCAGTATCCATGCGGCTCTAGACTCCCGTTTGTCGTTTAGATTATGCTTCCTGCAAGCTATAGATAGTACGCAGGAGCGCGGAGAGTCTGTAATGATCAAGTCCATCTGGAGCTATGGTGCCCCATTGATAGACAGCATTGCCAAAAGCCACTCTCTAGCGGAGAATGTGCCCCAGGCATTCAGTGATACGTTGCAGCAAAGACTATCGACGAGTATGCCACCACGGCCAATAGTTGATATTGGCTTTGATGCTGGTATCAAGTACTTGCGACAAATGTTTAAAGACGGTCTTAAGGCGGCGGATGTGCTTACCTATTCCGATCCTGTCACTGTCCAGGTACGTCTGTTTCTTCTAGCACCAAGGACCTGCATCTAACAGTGTACAGAACTTTGTCGTCGCCTTTCAATCCAAGAGACCCACCCCCCTGGTCTACACCCGCACAATTCTCCAACGCTACCTTTTCAAAGACATGGTTGTTCTCGGAGACATTAGCATCCGCAAGCTCATTGACGACGACCTCGCCCTCACTGTCCTCCCACCCAGCGTCCTTCTTGACGCCATCAACGACTACTACGAAGACCCGCAGGACCCGCGCTTTCAAATCTCCCGGGAAATGGAAGCCTTTCGCGTGCGCGTTGCGCAGTGCTATCTTGACGTCTATCGCAGTCTATGCCAGAACCGTTGCCGCGTGCGTCGGACGCTCTTCCACGTCGTGCGCGATTGGGATTTCCTCGAGTTTGAAGCGGAAAAGTTTGACCAGCGTTTGGGTTTGCTCCTGGTCAGCCCTGTGACCACCCTCGAAGGCGCCAAGGTGCCTCTACCCGGAATCAATCCCGACACTTTTGACCCCAGCTGGAGACCATTAACGGCCTGGGCGCGACTGTACAAGTTCAAGGTGATGATTTGGATTGTGGAGCTTGGCTTCGAGCTTGACGTATACTGCAAGCACGAGATGGCGTCCATGTACCTGTACCTTTCAACGCTGTGTGAACAAATGCGCGACCTAGGCTACTCTTTCCGCTCACGCACCAGTCTCGTTCCCCAGACGCCTCTCAAAACAAACCACGATACCCTCGTCTTACTACAAGACCACCAGCTGCTCATTAAGAGCCACCTAGCCTCGGCCCTGCGCGCGCTCTATACTGCACTCTCGCGCGTCGGTGCCATAGTCAACCCGCAATTTCCTTGCGGTAGCGATGAGCTGCGTCACGAACTGCGCATGCGACCGTTTAAGCTCAAAACGCTTGAACCACCAACGTTTGTCGAGGCACAAGTATCGCAGGCATGGGCAGAGATGAAGACGGTCGACGACTTACTGGCATACAGCGCCATGGCACTAGACAAGGCGCAGACGGCGGCGGACTTGTTGGATAAGCTCATGGTGGATTTGGTACAGGTATTTGAAAACGGGTCAAGCGAGCTATATGCTGAGACGCGCGAGGCAGTAAAGAAGGCCATGGGCGAGACGGTAGTGCAGATTGAGCTACTAAAGACGGCAATCAAGGAGGGCAAAAATGTTCGTGTGACGGTGCCAGTGTCGGATGCAGTGCACGCAGGTGTGTGGGCGGTGCCCAAGATTGAAGCGATTTAGACGTGACACTTGAAGTTGTTGCCAAGAATACAAGGTGAATATGCAAGACATTTTGAGAGAGGGAAAAAGTCCTAGTGTATATATATGTATTTATGAGTCCAAAAACACTGTCTGTTGTTGAAGCGGGGCATGATCGGCGGCCTGTGGTCCCTTTTCTGCCGGGCCCACGCGAATCGTTAAGACTTCTCGTCGTTATATGCAAGGCATTAGTGCGTGCGTGCTGCTTGTTTAAAGATGAGACTTTAAGTTTTGAGGGCGCGGTTCATGCGTGCGCGCGCAATGCGGTCGTACAAGACATCCTTAAAGGCAAACAAAAAGGCAGCTGTGAGCACGCTCTGGAGGAGTTTTGGGCCGATGCCTATGAGTTGTTAGTATTCCCGGCTGGAAAACCGAATACGGCTGCAAATATATTCACCCTTGTATAGCCCGCCGTAGCCCTCGGACTTGACCACGCGGCGAATCGCAGCAAACATGCCCTCATCCTTGCGCTGCGACACATGCATCTGCGCCTTGACTGTAATATACGGATACGTGACCGACGTGGCAAACATCTTTGTCAGCGCACCAAGGTAAAACGCGAGCGCCGGCGAAAACTTGATTTTGCGCCGCTCAATCATGTTCTTGAGCTGCTCAAACAACGTGTACTGCAAAATCGGGTTGATCACAAGCACCAACGCGGGCACGACGCCGGCAAACAGCGCAGTCGGACCTTCGTTCTTGAGCAGCGCGAGCAGCGTGCTGATAGCGCCAGCATGTTTAGCGTGCGATGGCGCCGGCGACGGCGTTGGCGCCGGGAGGC
>JACYXV010000781.1:0-10640 GCA_016859225.1 Thielaviopsis cerberus
GACCGCCCGTACAGCTCCGTAGACGTCATGCCCACTATACACAGCCACAGTGTATCGTTGTCTTCACGGCCGAGTTCTGATGCCAGCGCGTACATGGTGGACGATATGGGGTCTGAAAACGATGAGCCCATTTTGTAGTATTTGCGGATAATCGACTCCTTGGCATCGCGCATGCGCACCAGCTTGCGTTTAAGTGCGCGCGCCGACAGACCTTTGCGTGGCTGTGCACTGACGGGTGGATCATACGGGTTGATCTCGTTGGCGGCTGAGTTCTGCGATGTGGAATGCGCAACCATGAGGCCGCGGCCGGTAGGCCGCTCGGGGATTGGCGTGGAGGAATTGCTTCGTCTTCGTTGTCTCGGGCGGCCACTAATGTCGTCATCGTCGTCGCTGTCGCCGTCAAACTGCACGTCGGGCGCTTTGCGTTTTTGACCGGCATGGACCAGTGGCATGGGCTCGTCGTCATCGTCTTGGTCGGAGTCGGAATCGGAGTTGCCAAGGTCTTCGGCATCATCAATCTCGGGCATGCCAACGAGGGTTGTGTAAGCTTCCTGTTCCTCTTGCAGCAGGTCTTCAATGTCGCCGTCGTCAAAGGCAATGATGCCACCGCGGCCGGAGCGGTATTTGGTCGTAATCTTTCCATTCTCAATACCGGCTGGCGGTTTTTGCGTGCCGGGCGTGTCTGTGGGGAGAGACTCGAGCGGGTAGCCGCCAAAGACATTGGACAAGTTCCACGGGCGGTGCGAGTCTAATAGCCATACCTCGACACCACTGTATGTGTTTTCGTCATCCTCGGGCTCAAGACCAAGAAGGGAGCCCATGTCGGCCATTCCACCGACACCGAGACACACGACGACGCCGCCGCTTCCGCCCTTGGACTGCATCATGGGGACGACAAGGCTATTGCCGGCTTTCTCGAGGTCGGAGTAGCCTGCAATGGGCTGGATTTTGTGCTGGATATAATCGTGTTTGAGCATACGAGTGAGGATTCGGCAGGCGCAGAGAGCATCGGGCTCGAGGGCTACCAGAATAAGGACTGGCGGGGAAAGCGGATGTCGCGAGCGTTGGAGTTGCAGGTAGAGAGATGAGAGGAGCGACCGGGGAAGATACATGATGGCGGGTGGTGCCGGAGCCGGGCTGGGTTGTCGAGGAAAATTAGTTTGATGTTGGATTAGATTGTAGCAGAGACAGGACTGTCGGTCGGTCTATCTGTTAACCGGCCGGTCGTTTGAATAGGTTAAACGTTGAATGGGTTGAATTGAACAATCAAGACAAGACACCAAAGACGTCGATAGTTGGGGGAAATATTACACCACGCAAAGTGCGCCTTCCAAAAACAACCTGGCGGAAAAAAGATTTTGCGTGCCTTCCAATGCGAATGCCAAAAGTTGCGATGGCAGTTGTTGACGTGCCTTCCGTTTTTGATGTTGCAGGCAAGCAGAAGAAGAAGTTGGCTTTATGTTTTTCGTAGGTGGATTTTTGTTCTACGTGAACCTTGAATTACAAGCAAAATGCTCCCTAGGTAATAGTGGCCTTGGAGACCGCCTAAATCTCTCTACCAAACAGACGCGTCGCTGGTCTGTTTACTACAAAACGCCATACACGGCAATGCATGTTTCCAAGTAAGTTGCGTTCTTTGTTGGAGCTCTATGCCAACTGCTTGTCTTTTATTGATTCAACATTTTCGCTCCTGCAAAAAAGAAAAAAAAAAAAAAAAAAAAAAAAAAAAAAGGCTTTCAACAGACGCGCTCTAAGAACGCCAAACACGCGACAAGTGTGGGGCACTACTATGCCCCTTTTGGGACAATAGGGTCTAGTAAGGGTTTTCGGACCTTTGGTGTTCTTATCCCGTGTTACCCCACAATAGTTCTCGGCACCGGCGCGGAAGGGGCGTGACGGCGCCGAATAAGTGGGACTTGGCACTGAAACTCATCAGTGATTTCACAGTCTTCAAGTTCCGCTGGGTTACATTTTCCCTTGGGCGACGGACAACTTTGGCCATTGATTCATGCCCACGACTAATATTGACTCGCTATATCCAGATAAGTTCCCCCAGAAACAGTTTCATGATTCTATGAACTAAGAGTGAAAATAAGAAAAGGAGCAGTCCAGACTGAAGCTTATGTCACCATGGCCTGATTTTTATCTTTCAAGTTTTCTCAAGTCTGAAGCGAGGGCCTCGGACCAAAACGCCGGCTGGCAATGAACTTTTGTTAGTAAAGCCCCAGTGTGGCTTTCCAGGCATCATGATGAGATTTTCCGCGGGAGACACAGCGGTGATGTAAAGAGCATCATAGACCTTGGCATTGGAAGACAGCTATTTCGCGGGACTCGACACTGCGGTGAGAATGAAGAGTGCGCTCCTAACTTGAGATGTGCAAGATACCATGTATGGCTCACACGCCGACCTTGACTAGCTCCAGTTTTCCGGGTCGGAGTTAACAGCAGAGGCACCGTCAACTCTCAGAATCTAATGGACAATGAAAATCGGAGGAATAAACTGTCCGAGCCAAGAAACGGCCCCCAAACCTCACACAACAGTTGTATTATCGAAACAACGAGGATTCATTTTTGATGCTAAAAGACCCAGGGTGTGTGTTTCTTTGATGAGACTTTCACGATCCTGCTCAGTCACAAGTCGATGGTGTGGGTTGGAGGCCAAGTACGAGAAAACATGGAAACCATGGCGAGTATGCTCTATAAGAAAATACGGAATCCCCGGAACTTGGATATAAGATGTTGGTTCTGGTCAAGGCGGTGGTGCATTCTAACCGAAACTAGTTTGATAGCAAACGAGTCGACCCGGACGTACGGGTCAGTCGGACGACAAAAGAGGACCAGATGACGATGATGATCATAGCGAACCAGCTACAAAAGCTTTAAGGGTCCTTGAAGAATCACGTTTTCCTGACATGAAGAGCGAAATGGATGGTGGCTTAGGTGTACTAGCGAAAGCGGCCCAAGCTAGGGGGAGGGGGGTAGGAGTGGTTTAGAAGCGGTGGAAGGGGGGTAGGAGTGATTAGAAGCAGTGGGTTTGTTGGGTACCAGAACGAGATGAATATCAGCCGAGATACTGGAGGCTGTGAGAGGACTTTGTGAGGGAATGAGTTGGGAGGAAGTCTTGAGCCGATTAATAATGGTGGCATAAGCGGCTACCTATATTATCACAGTATTATTACTTGTACATGTAGTCATTCAAAGATGGTGATGGAGAAAATCAAAGTACCAGAGTAAGGCTACAACAGAACGGTATAGGCGCCGACATGGCACACGACGTAAAGTGTCTGCCAAGTCAAGCCAAGATGCCAGAATGAGAAAAGCTAGCCTTACGTCTGCATATGCCGGGCCAGTATTCGCAGATGGGCCCCATACTAGAAGCAAGACGCTTGCCTTTGGGTTACTGCTCCGAAATACGAGTGTTCGGATATGGTTGACCGGGTTTTCAAGATATACTTGGTTACAGGGCGGGCGAGGGATGGGGGGAGAAGAGGTGAGAAGGAGAAGAGACGAGAAGGAGAAGAGACGAGAAGGAGAAGAGACGTGAAGGAGAAGAGACGAGAAGGAGTACAAAGAAAAGAGGCAACAGAAGACAAAGAACAGACCCCGGTACTTGGGAAAGCCTGGAGACAACAAGACCATCAGTGATAAAGGATCAGGTAAGCAAGTAAGGAGGGGGAGAGTGAGTGAAAGTTTGGTTGATCTGGCTCAAGCCAACTGGCAGTGGCTGAAGACCGGGACTTGTAGAGTCCGTAATGCCGGCTGCGTTGTATATTGGTGCTATAAAGAAATCCAACATTAGAAAAGGTTCAAAAGACCAAAAATGGAATGATGCAAAGCCGCTGGCCATGAGCAGGCGGAGGAGTGCGGTGCCGGGGGCCACAGGAATTGGTTGCATTAGCCGTCGTAAGCACGGGGGCCGTGAACTGTGGTGTAAAGTAAGAAAGAAAGCCAGCAGGGGGTAGTTGAGAAGCAAGGAACGGGCGTGTGGCAGACAAGTTGTCAGCGTCGCTTGTTTGGCAGCAGGAAAAAGCAATATGGGAGCAGAACAGAGGCAGAATTGGGGGAGGAAGAGCAAGGAAGTTGAAGAGAACTCGACCAAAAAAGACAAAGGAAGGGGAGGAGGTATACCAGACAAGGACGGGCGCAAACGGGCATACAGGAAGAAGATCACAGTAGTAATACTAATCAGTGGGTAAGGTGGTACTTGGAAACAGGTAGGATTTAGCAGAGCAAGGCAAACGACCATGTACCTTTTGCCCTGGAAGTGACTTGTTTTGTTGGCATCTTGCCCTGGAAGTGACTTGCTTTGTCGGCATTTTGCCCTGGAAGTAACTTGTTTTGTTGACATAATGATTAGTCAAACAAAGCGGACGGAGAATGCCGTCATGCTTAGAGCATGTGTGTCGTGTGGGCCAAGACCGACTCTCATTTGGGAAATCTTGCTGGTTATGGTAGCCGAAGTAGATTGCATAAAGTGGTGATTCAAGTACAAAGAACAGTCCAAGATCTCGGGTCATACTGCGAGCTGGGTGAGTAAAAGCTCCTTTGGGACAACGGCGGTCACTGACTGTGTGTGAGTAGACGCGTGTTTTCCTGCGAACTGGTTATATGCAGCAACGTGTGGCTTTTGCTTTGGCTGCTGCTTGTTGAGCCGACCTGTCATATTTGGCTGGTCATACCACTCACCGCCTGAAAGGAAAAAAAGGCACATGTGTGTGTGTGTGTGAAGTCAAAGCCAGCGGTTGCGTTGCTGGTACAAAGAACAAAAATCAGCCCAGTAAAAGTGTTCTACGGCAGAGTCACGTGCCGACGGCCTCAAACAGACAAACGCCATTATCTGTTTGCTTATGCATGTCCGAGACGTGCGATTTCGTACCAACAACCACTCACAGTCGTACGCTCAGTTCCAGCTCTTTATTGGCCCGCCAGTGCTAGCACCAGCACCCAACCCACGGCCGCCTCCCTTGAATGCTTTGGGAAAGTCTATCCTGTGCTGTCCTTCCTTCAAGCCCCGGGCCGGGCTGGTCAGTCAGCCATGCAACTTGTACTTTTGCCGCTACTACTTGCGAGCAAAGCCAAAAGATCAAACACGGCAAAACCAAGAAAGCAAGAGAAACAGGGCTCCATCAGTCTGTCTTCCCTACAGGACTTGGCTGAGCACCGATGAATCACACCATACTTCTCGCGCAAATCCAAGTAGAAGAAGGCAAAAATAGGTGGCTGGACAAGAGACGAACAGCAAGCCGAAACAGAATTGACAGACAAAAAGACGTATCACATACGACAAGACACAAGACAAGCCAGCCAATTAAACAGCTGTTCCGAATCTTTGGGATCTTTTTGTTCTATTTGTTGTCAGCCATTTTCCCAAGCCGCCCCTGTATCTTTGCGTGCGCATCTGGTGTGGTTTTCCTGCTTTTTTGCATGACATAACATGGAGAAACTCAACCGCGCTAAAGAAAAGAATACAGTAAGCAAAAAGGGCTCAGGGCAAACCAGATATCGCGGGGAAATGACGGACCGGGGGACTAGGCCAGCCAGTGGTTGTGTTTGATAAAGAGAAATCAAGGAAGGGATGAGGGATGTTGGGACAACAGGTTTCCGCTGCCCATTTAAGTGAAATCCTTTCAGGTATTCTAGAACCATGTTGTATTCGTTTTGGCCAAAGGCAAAATGGGGGCCAAGGCTTTGATATTTGATGATATTTGAACCACGAGATGGATGCATCGCTGTATTGCGGAATGAGGGATGGGCTGTAAAGATCACCAAGTTCAAGCGCAAAAGAGTCGGGATGATTAACGCCGTCAGCCGACCACGACTAGCTATGGGCCAACAAACGGGCGGCCAAGTTTGTCTGAGCTTCTAGCGTTGCTTTGTCAAAAACCAAAGGGGGCCGTATGAGACCAATCCTCTTCCTCCCTCCCACATTACGGGCTTGATGCTACTTATAGGTTGGAACGGAAGGTGTGGGTCAGAGATCAGATAAATAACTCAGGAAAGAGGGAAGGCACAAGGTGAAGATGGAGGGAAGGCGCAAGGTGAAGATGGAGGGAAGGCGCAAGGTGAAGATGGAGGGAAGGCACAAGGTGAAGATGGAGGGAAGGCACAAGGTGAAGATAGAGGGAAGGTTCAGGACGAGGAAGACTACAGCTAAAGATACGCAAGGTAGAGAAGGCTACAGTTAACAAGGTGCCAAATAGAGAAGGATATATGGAAGGTGCAAGGCAAAAAGGCTATAGTTGTTTTTGCCTGGCTTAAAGGGAGCGTGGCTGGGTTAAAGAATGCGGAGTAATAGGGTTTGGCGACGAACCCACGAGTTTAGGACGGGCAATAAGAAAGGCTGATATTCAGGCTCCAGGGACTTGAGCATGTAAAGTGCGCAGCTAACAAAGTATGCGCCACACGGCCACTGCCATATTCTCGCATATTCTCCGACCCAAGCTTCTCAGCCCGGCTGCGGTATTTGCATGCCACTTACTTCAGTTTACTTGACGCACATTGGCTGTCAACTCATTTCCGCAAATCGATTGCATTGTTTATGTTTTTGTTTCCATCTTTGTCTCCATCTCTGCCTCTCTGCCTCTCTGTCTCCATCTCTGCCTCCATCTCTGCCTCTCTGTCTCCATCTCTGCCTCTCTGCCTCTGCCTCTACATTCCCTCTTGCGAGATGACGGATACGCGCATACAATATAAGCTCCGCCATCCAGACGCTCGGAAACAGGGCGCTTTGCTAATAAGAAATTAGACGATAATGGGGCGTTGTGTTGTGTAATTGAGGAGACTGAGAATGAAACAAAGCAAAGTTCCAAGACTGCGGCCTCGGCTACCTGCAATACAATGGTGCTGGCAGCGGTAGCCAGAAAACGCAGCATGGACTTTTGTAGGCTGTCGGGATTTCTTCTTCGGCGACTATCATGAGAACGGACCCAAAAACAACACCAAACTGCTCAAATTAGAGCGAATCCTGCATCCCAAGCACGCGGATTTTCCACTAACAAAAAGAACAAAACCAAAGCTTCGGTAACAGGAGTCTCGGCCCAAAGCAGATTAGCCCACATGACTTGCTTGCTGTTTTACGCTACTTGTAGCCCAGCGGCAGCCGTAATTTCAAGACAACTTGCTGGGCTGAGCCAAAGGGACCCTGACTGGTTTGTGTCTTTGGCAATGGTCTGACCAGCTAGAAGGTAGAATGGTAACAAGAAAACAGCCCAAGGAAGGGCAGAAATTGACGTCGGAAATTTGACCAAAGCGTCTTTGTCTAGGCCATATCGCGATTTTCTGATGTTGTTTTTTTTCCTCTTTGGTCAAGGTTACAGATCTCTCTCGTTCTCTCCTCACCCGGAAGCAATATTCCGGATTCAATTCTGTTCTATTTGGTTTGGGAGAAAGCAAGAGAAGCGGACAAGAAAGGACTGCTCCCCTCAGACTGGTGGGTGGCACAAAGCTGTGCGCTGGGCCAGGAACATTTCTCTCAGCCCGTTTTGACTTTTGAGTACTTTAGGTATGACTGCAGAGGGCTGGAGGACAGCGGCCAAAGGGATCTGCTGCTGCATCATGAAAAGGATGACAACAGGTAAAACGGGCCTGCATGTGTCCCAAGGCGGGGCATGACAGAGAGGCTGTTGGATGGGAGAAACAGGCATGAGCAGAGAGAAGCAGAGGCTAGTAGAGAGAAGCAGAGGCTAGTAGACAGAAGCAGAGGGGCGAGCAGGGCCGGGCAGAGCATGGCATGGGCGTAGCGGTTTCGGTTGCCGGCTACTAGCAAGTCCCAGAACTGAGGTTCACACATCGTGGTGGCCGCAAAGCTGCAGAGAATTCTATGGGTTATTGGCTGCGGGCAGCGCCTCTTTGCTCTAAAGCGTAGTAACACACTATCGCCCCCCCCCCCCCCCCCCATCTAATATACTCTAGAAAAGCGAGCATTTTGTCCTGTCGCTAACCAGGCCCTGGTATTCCCTTTTCGCTAACCTCTAACCTGGGCTGGACTTTTCTCTTGTCCGACTCCGACTCCGACTCCACTCCACTTTGCTTTGGTCTGCTTTATTTATATGGTTGTTGAATCTCGTGAAAACTCTGCCCTCTTGTTTTTGTTTGTGCAATCTAATCTGTATGTCGAACACACAAACATGTAACTTGTAACTCCTTCCCTCCCAGCTCTTTGGGCTGCGTGCTCCTGCTGAATTCCTTTGCTTCGTTCCTGCTTTTGCTTTGGGGCTTCTTTCCCTTTATTGTTCTCGCTTCTTTTGAGTAGAGTAAGATTTAAGAGCATAAATACAATATTAAACCGACTTGTACTTTTTTACTGCGACGCAACGCCGGAGTTAAGCCATTTTTTTTTCTTTCTTCTTCTCTGCCTTTTCCCGTCTTTCCCTGCCTTTCTTTGCCTTTTCTCCTTGCCACTTTCGCCCAGGCGGTCCTGGTGGTTGCTTTATTTCTGGTCTTTCCTTGTTCCCTTCTTTCCATCACATGTAATCGTCTTTCCATTGTTGTTTACCGCCTTGTCTGCGTGCCTGCCTGCGGTCCCTCGCTTTGTTTCCCTGTTCGTTTTCCCACTTTCTTTTTTTGTCCGTCCTGTACGTCTCTTAATTCCTTCTTTTACCGTTCCTTCCCTGCTTTCAACAACTTGCTTTGCTTGAAACAACGCTCTTGCCTTCTTTCTTTTTCGTCCCTTGTCTTTTGTTTTATCTGGCTGCTGCTGTTGCTGCTGATTCTTCTTTCCTTTTTCTGCTTTTGCTAAGCTTCATTATTAAGCCGCTTTATTGCTCGTCCATTTTGAGCCATCTGATTTTCCTTCTTCATCTACCCTGCTCTACTCTCTTCCCACTGCTGTATTCCACTCTACTCTTTTCCACACTGCTGTATTCCACTCTACTCTCTTCCACCCTACTCTCTCCCACCTAACTCGCCATCACACTTTCACTTAAAGCTGCTCACAGGCCCACAAACCCCAATGGAAGTCTTACACGTCTTTTAACACTCTTTTCTTTCTCACACCCATACTCTCACTGCTTCTTTCTGACCCTCATTTTTATAAACTCTCTTCCGCCAATCTCCATTCGTGTTTGCCTCAAGCTCGTCGTTTTTCACTTTTTAAACCCCGGAACAGTCCGTCACTCCAAATCTTTAACAGTTCCGCCACGCATCGCGCCTGTGCTATTTGTCACATCCACTGGCCCCTTCTTTCTACTGCGACCTGTACTCACATCCACTGGTCCCTTCTTTCTACGGCAACCTGTTCCGTGGACTATGTCGACCCCGTCTTAGACTCTCCGTGACATCTGTCTGAACTGTATCACCTTCTCTAAGCCATAAATTATACCACCACAACCCGCTCTCGCACCTCTCTTTAGTATGTCTTCCACAGACGACGACATGGCTGCCGATACCTCCGACTACGCCCCATCGGTCAGCTCTTCGGGCTTCACTTCTATAGACTCCTTTCAAAATACCAACATATACCAGAATGGCCGGTGTGTTTTTCCTTTCCACCCGGCTCAACTCGCGCTGGCCCGCTTCCTCCGCTCGTCTCGCTAACTCCGCCACAGAAGATTTCAAACGTTCATGGAGGGCAGATATCCGCTTCCAAATGACGACACAGAGGGAACCCGTGAGCACTTTCTGCACATGATGGTCCAGGAGCGGTTGCAGGGCCATTTTATGGCGCCCATCGGCAAGTATCCGCAAAAGATTCTAGACTTGGGCACGGGAAGCGGACTATGGGCCGTCGAAAGTTAGTAGCCAGATCAGACTGTCGTTGGGATCGGCCGCTCTTGTACTAACCATCACTCTCTAGTGGGCGACAAATTTCCGTCTGCACAAATCACTGGTATCGACTTGTCTTCTATGCAGCCCTACTATCACCCACCAAACGTTACCTGGAGAGTCGACGACCTCGAAGCCGAGTGGCCGGCCATCTACGCCGACGCCGACTTTATCCACGCGCGCTGTTTTGTTCAGACAATCCGGAATGTACAACACTTGATAAAATCGGCATATGAGTGAGTTGCAACCATGCGCTGACCTCGCCTCTCTACGTAAACTAACCCTAGCAGCAACCTCCAACCCGGTGGCTGGTTTGAGCTTGAAGATGGCATCCTCCCCGTGGTCTCCCTTGATGACACCATTCCCGAAAACTACGCCCCAAACCGCCTTATGTCTGCCATAATGAGCTCCTTTAAGCGCCTCTACGGCTGGGACATGGAAATTAATCGCGCTCTCCCCGACATGCTGGCCGCCGCCGGCTTCGTCAACATCAACTCAATCATTCTGCCCGTGCCCGTCGGCGAATGGCCCGGCGATGCCAAATGTCAGGAAATGGGCGTCTACATGCATTATATTGTCGAGGGGTTCTTTCCCGCTGCCCTGACCAAACGCGCCGAGATGGGGCTCTCGGAAGAAGAGGCCACGGCCTTGATAGAGGAGAGCAAAGAGGCTCTTGCTGATGAGAGCATCCACGGTTGCATCAACTGGTCGTCGATCTGGGCCCAGAAGCCGTTGTAGGCCTTTTCCTGCGGTCTTGTTTCTTCTTTTGTCTTTGTTTATTTGAACCTTTTTGGGTTATTATGAGTGGCACGGGTAGCGTTATGCTATCTTCACTTTACGTCCAGTACCGGCCGGTACTGGACGTAAAGTGAAGATAG
>JACYXV010000782.1:0-10640 GCA_016859225.1 Thielaviopsis cerberus
CATCCACCAATCAGCGTTGGTCGACCGTCGCTGATTGGTGGATGCCGGCACTGGTTGAAACGGAAGGAGCGCCTCTACACGGCAAGGATACACGGCAGGGAAAGATGGAAAGCGCAGACGAGTGCTTTGGCAGGAGCCGAAGAGAGCGAAGGAAGGAAGAAGAAGTAAAGACGAAGAAAAGCAAGGAGGAAAGAAGAGCAAAAAAAGGAAAAAAAAGGAAAGAAGAAAGAACAAGGGAGAATGGAAGGAAGGAAAGGAAAGATGAAAACAAGGACGGAAAGAAGTGAGCGTCTGTATTACTCTCGCTCTCTCCCTGTAGATTACACCTCTAACCACTATACGGTCTTTTGTTTCACGTTTCTGAGCCGCCTCTTACTCTTATTCTATATCTAAACTGTGCGACAACATATCAAACCACCAGGCAAGTCCGAGTTAACCAAAGTTTGCCTAGCTGTCTAGGTTATAGAGAACAAGGATCGAGCCCCAGACAAGCATAATCTCATTCCTTTTGCTCCTTCTCGTTCCCAGTCGTAACTTCAATATTGTCCCAATTTAGCCAGTGAATAGAGCCACTGTGATATTCGGCCCACTAAACCAGGCTGTAACTATGTTGTAAGCCAGGGGCCAGTAGGGGCAGTGAAAACCGCCTATGGCAAAGTTCACATCACTGTGACGAAATCAAATTTCAACTTGTTTGCACGACTTATTATTGTCATGTCGTTCAAGTACAGTTAAACAGGAGTCCCAAGTATCAGCAACTTTCGCCAAACCACAACTCAAAATTAAGCTTCCGCAGCAATCACGTGTTACACGATCAAGCATTAAGCGATATTAACCCTAGTTAACCCTCATATATAATATCACGGTCTTGATCCCGGCTCTTCTGCAGCTACTCCTAGTCTTGCAGTTTTTCAATGCTCATGGTCCTCCGGGGCTACTTGTTCTTCATCACCAAGTCATTCAAAGCTCCTAGTTCTTTTTCTGCAGTCCAACTCCCAGTCCAATACCCAAACCCAGCGCCAGGATAATCAGCAGCACTACAAACGTCAGACACCACTTCATCTTGCGTACCTTTCCCGCCCGGTACCGCGCCTCATCCACCTGCTTGTTGCCCTCCTCCATGTTATCAACTGCCTCGCCGGCCTTGACTTCGACCGCCTCAACAGCCACGCCCTGTGATGCCACCATGCTACCAATCTGGTCAAACAATAATGCCAGCTCCTGAATCGACCGCTCAATGTGCTGCAGATCGTTGTGGCGCGCGCGAACGGCACCAAGGGCACTCTGCGCATTGCGTAGACGGGAATCTTGCAGCTGTAGATGGTTAGTATTTCACCGCCTGCATACATGTGCATAAAGAGAAAACTCACCGCTCGCTGAAACACTCCATCGTTCGACCAGTCTCGCTCCGTTGCCTGCCGTACCTCCATCTCTGTTGCCTCCGGATTCGCCACTCGGTACTGCCGCGCAATCTGTTCGCGATACCGCTGCCCAAACTCTTTTTCCGTGCGCATCAGCCGCTGTACCGCATCTTGTAGCTGGTTCTTCAGCGTGTTGTACTGGCCCGTTTTGGCCTGTACCTGCGCGCCTACCGGCGTAATAGAGATATCATGTTCAAGCCGCGCCAGCTCCGTCTTGAGTCCGAGCGCGCGTTGCTGCGCAGCTAGCACGGCATCTTCGGCGGCCGCGCTAGCGGAAGAGTCAGTAGCCGACAGGGCGCGCTGGTGCAACGTTGTCAGTGCATCGATGTCGCCGTTGAGAAGTTGGATGGAGTTGCGCAGCATGGCAGCCTCGCTAAGGAAGTCGTTGCGCTCGAGTGGGGTTGTGGCTGCTGGTTGTTGCGCTGCCGGGGATGCGCTGTAGTTTTGCATTTCGTAGGCCTGCGGGTTGTTGCCAGTGTACGAGTCATACTGTGGTTGGTGCGTATGAGTACCGCCTGTTGAGCTGTACTGTGACGGCTCGCTGTAGTTTCGTGCCATCTCGGGTTGCTCGCCGTAGTTATTGAGCGTGCCACTAGCACCGCCGTATCCATCAGGAGCGTTGTAGGTCTGGCCGTTTTCAAGGTCATTAGCCTCGGCGTAAGGGTTGCCGCCGTATCCAGTATATTGGTGTGCCATTGTGAGCAGCTATTCAAAGTTTATCGACTGCTGTTATGTTTCGTAAAGTGTTTCCGGTGCTGCCGCTTGTCGTTGTCCGCTTTCGTGGCAATGCTGGGGGTTTAGGTCGTATAAGTGGTAATATTAGTAACCCTAAGCAGCAAAAACCAATGAAATATTGAGAGTCTGTATCGTGATGTTCTAATAGACAACAATAACCAACACGAAACAGAAAGTAAAAAAAAAAAAAAAAGAAAAAAAAGAGAATGACCGACTGACAGCTTAAATCTAGTTTCTTCATCCGCAGAATAGCGCCACACAAGTTCTTTTTTGTCCTCCAAGTCTTTTTAAGCTCTGCCGGCTTAGTGGGCGGTACATCTGGGTACATTCCAGAGCTAAGCTACTGAGCTTTGTTCTGGAATCGATGCAGTAAAAAAGCGGGAGGCGCGGTCTGGCCATGGCCCAAAGAGGCAGATTGCGTCACATGTGGGCGAACAACATGTATTTGGAGGTACTCCGTCGCATCTCGGATGTCTGCTTTCGGCTTGGTGGACGTGTCGGCGTGATTTTGAGTCTACAATTTGGCGGAACATGTAGCACTATTGGTATTAAAAGAAAACTGCGAGTCGCCTCTTGACTTCTATGTCTGCCAGCAGATTGTGAATCATTTTTGTACACTCAAACAGGCCACCCCTTTGACTCTTCAGAGCCCGGATGTCGTGGTTGAAAAGTGCCTGACTGACCACTATAGCCCAGACTATAAAGTGGACCCATACAGCACTCCGCACTCGAATCCTGCCGGGCTTAAAACAGGCCGTCCTGATGACAGGCCACTAGAAGAAAGTAGATGCCTTGTATAAGCCACTGTATTTGCTGGGCGCAGCAGAATCACATGGCGGTTGTTGATGCATGTGAATGTAGCAGCGAAAAAAAGAATTATTTGGATTAACCTAAAGACATAATGTGGCTTAATCTTGACGAGCCTAGTAATATTTGTGGGCAAAAATACCCCAAAGCGCTGCCGCCAGTAGAAAATTTCGCCAGTGATAACAGCTTATCGCGACTATCAGCTTATCGGATCTTCCGGCATTTAAGCCTTGACAAATTAGTAATACTGTGCAAGTAGTGCGACTGACTATGTGTGGCGACAGTGTCAAGACTGTATGTGGGGCTGCGTGGAGCACTAAATTCCCAGACATCATCGTCTTTTGCTTCAATGAGCACCACTATATAAACGCGCTTTTGTCATCCACAGTGTTTTCTTCCCCACAAACAGCCGCGACTATCGTGAACTCTTCACCTTTGCACTCGCTCTCTCTAGTCTCTCCCGTTTCCTTTTTCTGGACCAAAGCGAACATACCGCTAGGATGTGACTCTTTGCATAACCAAAAGGCTTTTTCTTCTCTCTTCAAAATCTCAGCTCACGCTCAGTCAAGCTTTTTATCTTCCGTTTCACTCGTCCTGTATCTGTTTGCCGGCGATTTCAAATCAAACCTCTTTGGCTATTATTCAGCCTCTGTATGACGATACCTGAATTACTTTCGGGTTGTCTTTTTGCGTTGCTCAAACCGCTCTGTGGGCCTATTTTTGTACTTGCGTTTCCTCTTTTTCTCTTGCTATTTATTCGTGGGTCCTTTGTTGGCAGCCTTTTCTGTTTGAGGCCTACACTAAAAATTGCCCACTGCTGGAATTTTTCACTTCATCAACTTTCTGGCTCCCTACTGCTGCTTTCATCAGGTAAGACTCGACTGAACTTACTGGCTTTCACGAGTGGTAACCCCTCTACCGCATATCCCACGCCTTTTTCTTTATTATTTTATTTTAACAAAAAACCCTGCCTAACCCTGCACATGCAACCATTTGTTCTAACTCTGCTGTCGCATAGACTACCTCGACTTCGACATTGAATCCAAATCATACACCGACAACCGACAATTGTTAGCTCCGCTCAAATACATTCATTTCGCTCCGCTCTGGTATCATGGACGATCCGACTGGAGCTAATGTCGCTCACCACCATCCATCTGACACGCAGTCCATTGCCGACCCCGACAACGAAGAAACCCTCCTGTTTTCGGGCCTTGCTGGACGCCGCCGCACAAATGACGATGATAACCACGTGGACGACTCCGACTCCGACGACAATGATGACAACGACAGCTCCATGAGTGTGCCAGTCGATGGCCTCGACCAGCTCAGCATCAAGGCCCCCGAAGAGTCGGTTTTACCCCCCCACGCTTGCGCCTACTGCGGCATTCACAACCCCAACTGCGTTGTCAAGTGCCTGGTTTGTAACAAATGGTTTTGCAACGGCCGTACCCGCGGCCGCTCCTCGCACATCATCAACCATCTTGTTCGCTCGCGCCACAAACAAGTCTCGCTTCACCCCGACTCTGCTCTCGGCGGTACTACGCTTGAATGCTATCTTTGCGGCATCAAAAACGTTTTCCTTCTTGGCTTTATTCCGGCCAAGGCAAACTCTGTCATTGTGCTACTCTGCCGTAGTCCATGTGCCTCAGACCACTCTCGTAAAGAGGCTACCTGGGACGTTACTAAGTGGCAGGCCCTAGTTGAGGAACGCACCTTTCTGCACTGGCTAGTCCATGTTCCATCCGAGGACGAAAAGGTCCGCTCCCGCCACATTACGAGTGAGCAGATGGCCAAGCTGGAAACTTTGTGGAACATCGATCCCAACTCTAGTATTGCCGATCTCGAAAACCCCGACGTTGACGAGGACGAACCTCTCCCGGTCCTACTCAGCTACGAGAGCTCTTTTCACTACAATAGTGTCTTTGGGCCGCTGGTCACCATGGAGAGCGACTACGACAAAGAGCTAAAGGAGGCCCAGAGTGAGGATAACCTCAAGGTCAGCTGGGATCAGGGTCTGAACGGAAAGCCTCTGGCGCGTTTCAAACTGCAAAAGATTGAGCTGGGTGATGTAAAGCTGGCTGTTGGTGACGAGATGCGTCTGCGTCATTGCACTGGTGATCGTACTACGTGGGAGGGTGTTGGTTACGTCATCAAGATTCCCAACAACGAATCTGACACCGTCACTCTCGAGCTGCGCAAGACTGGCAACGAGAAGCCAGTTCCGCAGCACCAAGAGTATGGATTTTCAGCTGACTACGTGTGGAAGGCCACTTCATATGACCGCATGATCTGGGCTCTCAACACGTTCCAAAACGACGCCAGCTCGATCCACGGCTACATCTTTCACAAGCTTCTGGGTAACGATGTGAGCATCAAGCCCAAGGATCGCGAGCGCTACAACAACATGTCGCGCAAGATTCAGGCGCCTGGCTTGCCCAGTCTCAACGACAGTCAAAGCAATGCTGTGCGCACCGTGCTTCAGCAGCCACTCAGCTTGATTCAGGGTCCTCCTGGAACTGGAAAAACTGTTACTTCGGCTACCATTATCTACAACATGGCCAAAGCTTCTGCGCCTGGAGAGCCTGTGCTTGTTTGTGCCCCGTCTAACGTGGCTGTTGACCAGCTGTGCGAGCGCATTAGCTTAACTGGCCTCAAGGTGGTTCGTCTGACAGCCAAGTCCCGTGAGGATGTTGAGACGTCGGTCAACCATCTTTCGTTGCACGAGCAGATTCGTGTGGGCCACTCCAACTCGGATCTGACGCGCCTGCAGGAGCTCAAGAACGAGATTGGAGAGCTTGACAATGCTGACGAGAAGAAGTACCGGCGCCTCTATCGCAAGGCTGAAAAGGAGTTCCTCAAGAACGCCGATGTTATTTGCTGCACCTGCGTGGGTGCCGGTGACCCTCGTTTGCTCAAGAAAAAGTTTCGTCACGTGCTGATTGACGAGTCGACGCAGTCGGCCGAGCCAGAGTGTTTGATTCCTATTGTTCATGGTGCGACTCAGGTTGTGCTAGTGGGTGACCATAAGCAGCTTGGTCCTGTGATTATGAACAAGAAGGCAGCTCAGGCCGGTCTAAACCAGTCGCTGTTTGAACGTCTAGTACACCTGGGTCTAAACCCTATTCGTCTCAACATCCAGTACCGTATGCATCCGTGCCTATCGGACTTTCCATCCAACATGTTTTACGACGGCGACCTTCAGAACGGCATTGGCTACCAGTCGCGTATCCGCAACGACATTGATTTCCCGTGGCCGGTCAAGGAATCGCCAATGATGTTCTGGGCCAACATGGGCAACGAGGAAATCTCAGCGTCGGGTACGTCGTACCTGAACCGTACCGAAGCGTCGAATGTCGAAAAGGTGGTGACGCGCTTCCTAAAGGAGGGCGTGAGCCCTGGCGATATCGGTGTTATCACGCCATACGAGGGCCAGCGCAGCTACCTAGTTACAACGATGCAGCTGACAGGCACGTGCAACAAGGATCTATACAAGCGCGTTGAAGTGGCCTCTGTCGATGCTTTCCAGGGCCGTGAAAAGGACTGGATTGTGCTGTCATGCGTTCGTTCCAATGACAACCAGGGTATTGGCTTCTTGTCAGACCCGCGCCGTCTCAACGTGGCCCTGACTCGTGCCAAGTACGGACTAGTGATTATCGGCAACCCCAAGGCGTTGTCCAAGAATGAGCTGTGGCATAGCCTACTGAGCCACTACAAGGACAAGAATTGCTTTGTTGAGGGACCTCTGTCGAACCTGCAAAAGTCCCTGATGCAGTTCAGCCGTCCTCGTCCGTCGTACCGTACCCGTAACAACAACAACACAGGTAGCAACAATGGAATGAACAGCAATATGGCCCCTGGCCCCGGCATGTACGGCCCTGGTCTTGGTGGTGGTCCGGGTGGTCCCAATGGCCGCTTTGGCCCTGGCCCGGGTCGCGACTTTGACACTGGTTCGATGATGTCATATGTTCCCGACGATGCTTCTTCGCTTCACGGCTCTATTTACAGCGGTGCTTCTCTAAACCTCAACTTTAACAACGGTTTTCTCGCCGGCCTGGCTCCTGAATTGTGGCCTGGCCTACCTGGTGTTCCGGCTGTCCCCCGTGGCGCGCGCCGCAATAACCGTCCTGCTGAGAGCGTTGCGGGTGAAAGCGACGTGACTTCGGAGTTTACTGATGCTGCGTCTGTTCTTGGCGGCAATGGCGTCGGCCAGGGTGGAGTTAGTTTGAATCCTGGCGGTCCTAGCATGCACCATACCGGCAGCCACGTTCAGCCCATAGGCATGGGCGGCAATACGCAAAAGGATCGGTTTAACAGATATGTGCAAAGCGGTGGCCGCATGGGCAATGGACGCGCGCTGGATGATGATGAGAAGAGCATAAGCACAGCCTTCCAGAGCCAGATTGGCGATTCGCGCCGTGGCGGTGGTTCGGGCGGCAACACGGGCGGTGGCAGACCAGGCAACTCGGGCCGAAACGGAGCAACGCAGGGCGAGGCCAAGTCCCGTCGGTCCAATGGCAGAAAGAACACCAAGGATTGATTGATGGAGCTGATGGAAGAATGGTTGTGCGAACAATCTATTACTAGCGGATTCTTGTATCGTGCGAGACAATGACGCTGTTCCTGTTGCTGTCACCGCGACTGAGTAGAGAATGTTTTCTCCTCGTCGGCTCAGCTACTGATTTGCGGTGTGTTGGGTGTTTGCGCAGCTTCATGGCCTTTATCGAGAATAGACAGCGATGGCCGTGCCGAACGGGCCGGTTGAGCTGATATAACATCAGGACGTCTCCGTCTCAGCTGTTATCCGATGCCCAAGACCAACAGGCTTAAGCGAATCAAGAGTTAGCACATGCTGTGGGTACGTGGTATATACGATGGCAATGCCGAGTGTCTACGAGGTGGTTGTGGTGGGGGGTGATGAGGTAGTATTAATATAAAAGCTTGACCGAATAGCTGATGTATGATGTAGTGTACAATGACACGCTTACATAGCACGTCCGCAGATGATCGTTTTGCGGCTTTTGCATTGCCGCCGTCTTTTTTTCATCACTTTTTTATTAGAACTGAAATCACTTAGATTAGCTCATTTTCTCAGTTCAATTTCCTTGCCGAGATACCAGCTGCGCACCTGATTATTAGCGATTCTCTCTCGAATACAATCTTTTTTATGACTGGGTCTTCACCGCAGTTCCCACTTTTCTCGCGATCCTCGACCGCACTTGCGAGAATATTTGGTGACAATCTTACGCACACGCTCGCATCGCGACTTTTGGTCTTGAGGTGGAAGCCTTGGCCGAGATACTATACTCGCGTTGCCTCCTTGAGGAATGTCACCTGCTTCATCTGATATAGACTTGGATGAGGCGGCAATCACTTCCCAATAAGAGGAAACGTATACTCTAACCGCCAACACCAACAAAGTGTTAAAGACTTCAACTGCTTTGACTAACAGCAAGTGGCGTGGCCCGCAGCTTGACACTACTTTGCTCTACAAGGCGCTGGGCGTGATTAGAGAGGCTACTCGCGGCATAGCTTTTTCTTTCTTTCCTTGTTAAAGGATGATATTGGTTCGTGTTACGGCCGAAAGCTATCTAGGTGACAGGCTTCGTGTCCGGGGGCTATTGGAACCGCTTCCTACATCCTACATGTGGTATAGTGGTATGTAGCAGCCCTATAGAGATCTCGCGGTCTCTCCATAGTTCTTGGAGCTGGTGTCGTATGTTCCCTTGTAAGGTCAGTAGACATGAAAGAGTTTAACCAATCAATTGTTAAGCATTAAATAGCTCAATGATGGAATCAACAACCAATAAATGAATGCACCAACCAGCCAACCAATCCATTAACCAAGTAGACATAAATTAACTTCAATCAAATCAGACCTTGTCTGCGTTTAGCTGCCCACCCTTGTGACCAGACCCACTTTTTATCATTTATTAGGATAGGACAGTTGGCTTGGAGTTCGTAAGCTTACGAAGATCAACATCATCAACAACACCAACCAACCAATCGATCGATCAAAAAGCCTCGCCATTGTTGTCGAATAAAGAAGTCCCGCAGTTACTGCCAATCCACACAATTGATTCAATATAAAACGGCAGCACCAGGCCTGCAAACTTCAATTCCCCTCGAACCTTGACGATCAACTCTTCCATGGACGAGAAGCAGAGAGCCGAAAAGCTGGCGGCAGCGCGCAAGAAGGTAAAACCTTTTCATTCTACAATGCAGCTAATGGCTAACAAGTACTTGGAATATAGGCGCAACAGCTGAAAAAGGCTAAGAAGGAGAAGAAGGACAAGGAGGAAAAGGAAGACACTGCTTCCGCTCCTGTTTCCGCACCCACCGATGAGCCCTCGACATCCAGTTCTCCTCTGGCTGGTGACACAGAAAATTCCAAGCCTGACGAAATCGACACAGCCGCCGCTGCCGCCACCACCGCCACCGATGACTCTGCCGTCTTGTCACCTACTGCCTCAGCCTCAGCCTCCTCGCTCGCTGAGCAGTCCAAGCTACGCTCGAGCAGTTTTCGGCGTGGCTCCATGACGTCGCCTCTATCGCCTGGGGCAAGTCCTCCCGATGGCGAGACGGCAGCGGATATTTACCGCAAACAGGCGGCGCGTATTGAGGAACTGGAGCGCGAGAACAAGAAGCTGGGTAAAGAGGTGAGCGATGCGGAGAAGCGCTGGAAGAAAGCTGAGGAAGAGTTGGAAGACTTGAGAGAGGCTGAGGATGGAAAGGCAGAAGTCGCCGATGCGGATAAATTGGTAAGTGCTAGCTTTTGTTTATGAGGATTTACGACAACCAGCTGCTAACAACTTGCTACAGAAAGAAGAAAACGAAGGCCTTCAGCGCCAGATTAAGCAGCTCCAGGCCCAGGTCTCGCGCCGCCACGGCTCCTCCACATCCATCTCACTGTCTGGCCCACCGCCAGCCGTGCTGCAGGAACAGCTTGCTTCTAAGACAGCCACCATTGAGTCTATGGAAGTCGAGCTGTCAAACCTGCGCGCGCAGCTTGAGCGCACTGCCTCGGGAAGCTCTCTTGAAAAAGAGCAAATCACAGCGCTCGAGGAGAAACTAGCACGTGCTGAAAAAGCCGCCACCGCTGCCCAGACAGAGCTCGCTGAGCTCAAGAAGAACCTGGACCGCACGGCTGAAAAGGCGGTGCGTGAGGGCTCTGAGCGTATCAGTGCTGAAACAAAGATTCGCGCTGTCGAGACGCAACTTGCGGAGGAACTCGCCGCGCGTCTTGAGGCAGAGAAGAAGGCTGACGCCCTTGAAAAGAAAATCGTTGCCCTGACCACTCTGCACAAAGAGCAAGATGCGCGCTCACAAGCCCTGCGCAAGGAAAAAGAAGCTGCCGAAAATGATGCGCGCAATTCCAAGAACAAGCTGGAGCACGCAGAGAGTGAAGTCGCACGGCTCAAGGCTCGCAAGTCGACAGACGGTGGCGGTGGTCTCGACGATGACGGCGTTGACGAGCTCGAGGATGAAGAGCGCCAGCGCCTCGAGCGCAAAGTGCGTGACATGGAAGCCGAGATTTCGGAGCTGCGCCGCGGCATCTGGCGCGATCGGCGCAAGAGCATGGGTGGCCGCAGTAGCACCGGCGGCGCGGGCCCTGGCTCTATTGGAGGCGGTGCCGGCTTCCAGGATGTTGACCTGTCGGGCGGCCATATGCACCAC
>JACYXV010000783.1:0-10639 GCA_016859225.1 Thielaviopsis cerberus
AAAGAAAATGAACGAGGAAAGACAGATTGCGCCACCAAGTTCTACTCATTATTCCATAGGAAAAACAAATAGACAAAAACAGGAACCGGATAAGAGAAAAAAAAGAGCTCTGCCGCATCTGGCAACCTTCAGGAGTACAAATGCAGGAAACCCATAAACATCATGAGCATCATGAGCTAGCACCAAATCCAGGCCAGACCGCGGTGAAGCCCACTATGGGATGGCCCTCGGAAAAAAAAAAGTAAAATGTAGGATGACGAAAACAAGAGAAGCCGAGGAATTATGAGCGATAACCACGCGGAAAGAAAAAAAAAAAAGGAAAAACAGGTTCTGTTGATCCCGCGTCCAAGAGCCAGCCTAAACTTAGATCCATTTAAGTTATAGACAATGGCATTGAGGCCGTGAGTAAGCATTTGGGAAGAAGTCTCGCGCCCTTCTTGGCTGCTCTACAAAGAGCGGCCAATCAACAAAAAATGTATAACTGTGTCTAATAAGTTCTGTTGCAAAGAGAAAAAGAGACCCTGATGATAACTGAAACTGAGTCTCGAGTTTCATAAAAAAAAAAGATAAAAAAGCAGAAAAAAAGTATATGAAGCCCCGCAGTAAAACGAAAAAAGGGGAGTCAAAGATTTTGATAGCCATGGTGATATGCCAGATAGCTCTTGGGCATATAAAAATGCGGTCCAACTCATGGCACTTAGACGTGGGATATCGCTGAAGGTGTATGAAAGTATAATGAAGAGAAAAAAACAAGAAAACAAAAGGAAGAAAAAAGAAACAAAAAAAGAAGAAAAAAAAACGTAATTCATCCACGGAAGCGAGCGGCAGCACGCTCTTGAATCTGCTTCTCAGTTGAGACATAGAGACGGTCCAGGTAGTCCATAGCGGAGGCGTCTTTGAGAATCTTGGCTACTTGAATACCGGCCGAAATGAGCTGGAGAATGTTGCGGTCATCTTTAAGGGGGCGGCTTTGATGCTTGGAGGCATGCCTCATCTCAAGCGAGTTCTCGAGAACCGTGACAAACTGCTTGATTTGACCGTTGTAGAGCACGCGTGCGGGAATGCGGCGCTTGGTCGCAAGACGCTTCAACAAGTACACCCACTCGGTCCATTCACGGTCTTGGGGTCTTTCAACGGGGCGCATGTCGTTGGTGAGCGGAATAGGGAACTGGTACTTGGCAACAAAGTCGTAAGCGCACTGAGAAAGACGGTCGTTGACTTGGTTTAGAACATTGTCTTGTTCTTGAACTAGCAGGTTGGTAGGAAGATGCGGTAACTCGCGCTCTTGGCGCGCGATGTAGTCGGCAGGTGGGCGTTGCAGGAACTGGTGGGGTCCGTCAAACTCGTCGCGGTTGGATGGCCGGCGCTGAGACCGCTTGGGCGGGCCGTTGCTTTTGACAGGAAGGGTGGCACCCGGGCCATTGTCTTGAGCATAATCGGATAGAGGCGATGTCAAGATGTCGTCAACACTATCGGTAGGTGAATAGCGATCTTGCTCCCATTGGCCAGTCGGAGCGGGCTGGAAACCAAAAGGCGCAGATGCAGTAAAAGGCGCAGCCATAGCCGGCGACGGTGTCGCATAGGCCGGGAAGGTAGGGTAGGCACCGTCTACACTTCTCGCCATATGGCTCGGTGTTCCAACGGGAACAGAGTAGAGACCACCGGGTGCAGGAACAGGCGCACTGAATAGGTCGAGTGTCAGTTGCTTGTTATGCTGAGCTTGGTTCATGATACAAGGCAAGTGATGAGGTGTCTCATATGTTTTGTCGCCAGAGCAGAACATTGGGTATGAGGAAAAGTGACTCAATGGTAAAAGGAGAAAAAGAAAAAGAAGAGGTAACGGTGACAGATAGTGGATGGCTGGTGAAAGATATATAAAAAGGAAGTGCTTACTTGTTTTGCCACGGCGTGGGATCAAATTGGTACGCCTTGTTTTCGGAATACAGAGGACTAAAAAGAGAACATGTGAGTATATTGTATATTCAAAGAAGCATATGCAGGTTGGGCTGGACTAAGGTGAGGTTTAGACAGTCAGTCTGGCATGCCATGTTATGCTATGCCACATGCGATTGGGATCATGTGTAAAATGTATTATAACTCATGAAATGTATGCGACAGGTACATTCAAATACATAGTAGTATGGTATACCAAGCACAACAACACACCATGGCAAGGCAAGGCTGACATGGCACTGATACCTTGTGGCGTCGCTGCGACAGCAGGTATACCACATTAGACTTCACCGACAGCCTGGCCGACAGCGTCACCGACAGCAGAAAAAAAAAAAAATGCCAAAACAGGAGGCATGACATAAGAAACGACATACCTTCTCGAGGGGGGAGGGCCCCAAGGGTTTCCTACCGCACCAGCACCAGGGACTTTGCCGTAGTAGTCGGGCGTCTTGATATCTTTGCGATTCATATTCATGATGGCATATATTCAAGAATGGCGGAAGAGAAAATGGGTGTGAAAGAAAATGAAAGAAGCAAAAATTAAGCACAGTAATTCTATGAAGAAAACAGAGAGAGAAAACATCAAGCTTCGGGCCGGGAGTGGAAGCTGGCGTGGATGGTTCAGGACCCTGGAGCGGGCGGCGACTGAGTTTTTGAACGATATGACGAGTAGCAAAGGGTCGTAAGTAAGAGAGGGAAGAAAAAAAAAAGATAAAAATAAATCAAAAAAGGTGTCAAAAGTGAGAGAAGAAAGCGTGAGTGTGCGTGTGTTGTGTGTGTGTGTGTGTGTTCGTGTTGTCGAAGGAATGAGAATTTTTCTGGAGCAAGGGCAATCAGCGATGGGATAAAGTATGATGGCGTCAAAGGAAAAAAAGAGTGGGATTGGGCCAGTAAGAGTCTGGACAAGCGGTAGCGGGAAGAGGGGCTTGAGAAGCAAGCACGATATGATATGGCAGGAGAAAAGGAATCCCAGCGAAGAGAATGGAAGCATAAGTTGAAGGATAACGAAAAAAAAATAAGAGAGCGGAAGAAGGCACAAAGAAGGGACGAGAAGGCCAATCTGATTGATGCGGAAGGTTCTTTGGCTGTGGTGCTTGCCGTTTAGATTGAGGTTCAGGTTTAGATTTAGTTGCAACAGAAGGTGGTCGTTGTGTCTTAACGGGCCTGATCCAGTAAATGTCGGTAGCGTGTAGCGTGGCGTGGCGACTTGGGGGTTTTTTATTTGCTTTTTTCTCTCTCTGTTGCCACTAAAAATGGTGCGTGTTCCGTGCTTAGTGTTGGAAGGGGACGGCGCCTCTGCGTGCGCTTGTTTGAAGCGGCAGTCAAAAGCCAAAGAGAGAATTTAGGCGGGTAAATGGTGCCTGCAGATAGCTAAATAGCCAAATACGACACTCTGGGCAAAGACCTTGCACTGGTCCAAAGGGTTGATGAGCACTGATATCTGGTAGCAAAAGTGGCCAGAGAATGCGACGGAGACGGTTTGAGATCGAAACAAACCTGAACTTGCCTCTTGAACCTTGGAAAAAAAAATCTTCACCAACAAGAGGCAAAACGAAGGAAAATTGGGGCAATGATGGAGGACAAGAATTTGCCGTAGGGCAAGGCCGACCATTCCTAAAGTCAGATCTAGTGTTATAGGATGAGATGCTAATCCACAAATAACGCTTCCTGTCTTGTCAACTTTGCGTCGTCGTTGAAGCCGCCGCTTTTTTCATGGGGACCAGGAACAAGGCTAGCTAATTAATCAGAGCGTAGCAAGCGACTTCTAATCCAATCCAGCGCCCCCCTTTTTTCCTGGCGGATTGGGATGGCGACGTTTTGACGATGACAACTGATAAACGGTCGTTTTGGGCAAGTATTGTCTTTTGTGAAGAACAGAAAAACTAAAGTTTGTGGCGGCAGAGTTGAAAACACAAACCTGGCTGATTTCAAATGAACAGGCTTTTGCTATTCAATGTCAGGGACTATTGTTTGTTTATGGAACAAACCGCTGGGAACACTGCGTATTGTAAAAGGGAGAAGTTGACTGACTGAATTTCTCGTCAAAGCACCCATGCACAGCACTAGGTTCTTGTCGCAGTCAACGCCGGGACCAGCCTGACGGCCCTTGAATAACAGGCAAAGTTATTTTGGGCGAAGGAGGGGGGGCACTTGAAGCTGTTGGACGAGGGGCAATAAAACAAGGAGAGCAAAAAAAGAAGGATGTCAGGGAGATCGGATTAGTGACGCCTTGATACAGCACGTTCCAGCAACTTTAATGTTGGCGCATTAGAGCCGCCAAACTTGTCGAGTTTTAGGACCGGCAGAAGATGCATAACACAGAGGAGCTAGAAGCCGCGAGAAATTTGAGCCGCATACGCACAAGGCAAAATGGGAAATGCGACAGCCTTGCTTACTCAGACAGCCGTTACAGACGCAAAGTGCAAGACAAGTTTTTGGTGATAAGAAGGCGCACACTCTAAACGTAGAGTCATTTTTTTTTTTTTTGAAATTTCCATCATCTACTTTTGTGTGTGCGCAAGCCCTATGCCCACACTATGAAGTTTGCATGCGCTCCTTCCACGACCGCCGCTAAACAGCACGCCTTCCGCGAAGCAGTCGGACCGGTTCGGTGCTTTAAAACGCGTTTTTGTCAAACTATCGGATATCCAAGTTCGGCTATTCATTTTTTTTTTTTTTTCCTTGCTTACAGTCAATCTCTGCGATACTCAAATCGCCAAAGCTACAAAAAAACACTGCACAACAACAATGGCAAATGCGCAAAGTTGTCCAGCCCATGACAGCGCGGGACTCTGAGGAGGTTTCTCGGAAAGAAGGCGAGAGAAGATAGAGGAATAAAACGCATAGACACTGGACCCAGTAGGCAGGCCAAGGAAGGAGCGCAAAGGACGACAATGCATAAAGACATAGCTATCGGCAAGCCTACATCACGTCGTTCATCGTAGGAAGTGAACATGAAGTTGGGCCTCTAGAACATGGAAGAACTATTGACAACGGGCGCATGAGCAAATCAAGGCTTGTGATTAGATTTGGCGAGGCAGGATGCGACGGGCGGCGTTGCATTTGCATGAATTGTCGTGCTGAGCAAATAGCCACGGCAAGTCGGGCTTGGAAGGCACTGTCAAAATCTGCCTTGTATTCAAGACAGGGTCTGTGATGAACATGCTCACGGTTCCAGGCGCTGTGAAACAGAACGAGACAGTGGTAATGATATCAGATCAGTACAACAAAGCGAGCCATGTGTGTATGTGCCGCTCTGTCGCTCAACCACTGAACAGGCGTGAAACATGACACTGGAACTTGTTAATGAGCGGCTCCGCTAAATAGCGGTGGACAGGCCGCGCAAACCCAAGAATCTGAATACCGCCGTTATATACGGAACCTTTTTTTTTTTTTTTTTATCAGTATTCTCATTCACTCCCATCTCATAGACACCCTGAAAGCTTCTATTGACTGGGTGGTTGGACCTAAAAAAGACCCACTCGTTGGTTTAGAAAGAACAAGCCTCTGCCGCGTTTTCCCAAGCATGTATCCGCCTTCCATTATAGGTTTTGCGTATTTCCCTGTTCTCTCTAGCGGAGCGGGGCTCAAAAATGGCTTAGAAAAACTAGGAGCCAGGATAATAGGGAGACCCTCTTTTCTGTTTCTAGTTGATTCTTCCTACGGCGCCTTCCTGCTGAGCCTCCGGGAGGCAGCCCCGCTAAAGGTGTCTGGATGTTCCGGTTTTTTACGTTGTTAGCGCCGGAATAAAAATGGGTCTACGTCGCCAGGTCCGGCGCAGTATCTGCGTCACTCTACAGCGAAAGCTAATGTAACCTTCCTGGCGCCACAAATGCTGGTAAATAGCCTAAATAGCGGCGCTTGAGCTGGCACCAAGTGGCGCTGCTCACTGCCTTGTGAATTTGACTTTGGCTAAAAGTTGGTGCTTACTCCGCTTTTGCGCATGCAATATATATACAGCGACAAGCCTTCAACCAAACTTGCGGTGAAAGATTGGGCACCGAGAACGTAACGTCTGGATGGCGCCCAGATACAGCAAGGAACAGCAGATGCCTTGGGAGCTTGACGTAGCCTTCTTTTGGCTTTTGTTTTCTGTTCTTCTAAGCCAATCAACTGGTAGTAGCAAAGTGAAAAGTATACTGAGTGGTAAGTTTATAAGACTAAACTGCTTTGCAACCTCAATTGTTTACATGGATCTAATAGACTAGGCCGTCACGATTACGAAGTATTGGCAGCAAATACCAATATTGGTAGATGGGCCATGTGCTGTGCCTTTCCGGGGGCAACACTCTAAAGGTTGGGCTTCAGGCTCTAATGAAGACAGTATGAGGTGCTCAGTCTCACGATAACCGCCAATGCCCTCATTCGCGTAAGAACTGCATAATAGGGCGAAACAAGCATGCAGCTTGTGGTCATCGAGAGCTTATGGCCCCCCTCCTCCCGTCGCTCCCTTAACCCTATGAACAACAGCTGACTAGCGAACAACATTTTCTATCTTGTAGCATCAGTTATCAACCAGTCTTTGTACAACCGAGTTATCTGGCAATGACAGTCCTTAGACCCTCCATAGACTGGTTCGGAATGGAATCATTTAAAAGCCACTGCAAATTATGGACCAGTCAGCTGAACTCCCAAAAAAAGTAAAGCACGTTGGGCAGCGAGGCAGCGAGCCTGGCTTTGATGCTACTGGCCAGGTATCATCCCTGGTCCATTCGGATTGGTGCCTCTTGCTGTTGTACCTGACAAGAAAAACACCTGGGCTTTACTGTGCGGACTATAGAGGTTTGTCTTATTATCTATGGTCATCCCATCCTAATATGCATGCCCAACTCATCATCAATGTTCGCCTCGCTTGGTGATCCTTTGGCGGACTGGGCCTGCTTTTGGGGTCTCGCCCAAAATGGACTTGGAGCTTGGATTAGACCAGACGAGCCTTGCGACTGAAAGGATAAAGCCTTGCTGTTCCCTCTCTTGTTTGCGGGTTTTTCTTTTCTTCATTTCTGGTAGAGTCTCTTCATTCTCTTGTCTATGGACGCTCTCTTATGAGCCTTCGTAGCTCAGTACACTTCACCACTGCCCGTCCACCTCCTTGTCCTTGTCCACTTGTTCGTCATCAAGAGCAACATTGCCATGAGTTTCTTGATTGACTGATATCCCCCCCTTCATTTCCGCAACACTATTAAACCCTCTTAATATTTTATACTCAATATATACGCCATTTCAACGCATCTGTCTTGCTACCTCGGTCGAGATTACTTACATGCAGATGTTTTTTTTCTTCTTTACCTCCAGTTTCTACGACTACCTTTCTTTTAGTTCTTCGATAACGAGTTCCTTGCCTATCTCTATACTTCAGCTCCGAGCTCACCGAAAACGGCTTTCTGGAACTTTTCAATGTCGCTGCTGAACACTTTCCGCGATACTATACGCTGCTTTTCTGCCGCCTTCACACTGCACATCTCAGTGCCGACCAAGTGAGTTCAAATTAAAGTACATGGATTTAATTACTCGTTGTTACGAGACTGGCCTTTCTGCCTTGCTGAGTGGCACATTCCAGCTGAAGACGAACCGAGTTTGTTTGTTCTTGGTGCCGCGTCGTTATCATGTTCCCAATATTTATGGATAGTTGCACAAAAGCAGCGGGCAAATAACTACTAGCCACTTTCTTTTTTCCCATTTTGCTAACTCGCAGCTGCTGCTTATTGTATGCTGGGTTGTGTTTAAAATATGATTAATAACTGGTACGTACTGTCGTTTTACTTTGTCAACTGTTGCACAAAATCCGCCATCTATCCTATAATTTCCCCATTTGGCATCCATTCTTCCACGCGTACAGTGTGCGTACACTAATGTCATACCTGGCATACAATACACTTGCTTTTCCTCCATACAGCCTGTTCCACGCCCTAGACTTCTCTCTATGATGTCATTGCATATCCTCTCTCCTTGGTATCTGCTCACATCACATAGCGCGAGCAGGCCAAGCGTCTGTCGGGAGAAGCGAGTAACTGCATGCACATTACCACTACCCTTTGCTTTTGCCCAGATGGCTCTTTGCCATAATGACGCAATTCCTGTTTTCTCTGTCATACCTCGCTCGCAGTGTACCGGCAAAATGACAGATTTCCTTTTCTCAGCCTGGCCTAGGCTGAGCCAACACATCCATCACCCTTCCTGCACTGGAACTAAGCCTCATACTTGTCCAAACTCAGACGCTCACGATTGTGTTGGCAGTTTTGTTATCATGCATTTCGTCCGTACTCGATACAGAAATACGTCTAGCGTTTTGACTAGATGCAATAGAAAGAGGAGGAATATCGACTCGAGGTTGAACGTGTCTAGAGCGGCGAAAGAGGAGGACCAGAAACACTGGAAACGAAAATGAAGAGACAAAAGAAAAGATACTTACTTTGAAACGATCTTTGTGTACTCTCCATAATTGATTTGATGCCTTTTCCCTGGGATCGAACAAAACCCGCCACAACACACAACAAGACGACGCAACGTAACACAAACCACATTCGAAGTTGCTCTGGGAATTCAAACAATCGGCCCTGTAATTCTCTCTGAGTCAGTGCATCGCCAACTGTCGAGTCATTGCTTTTCGGAATTCTCTTTGTCGACAAAAGCCCAGTACGTGTTTTTTCCTTGCTCACCTTTTCACAATTGCAAAATCTCCCTGAAGAGAACAAAGTCACAAAGCTTGACGACCCAAGAGCGCAACACCTCTGTTTTGCAAAAGACCAAAACCGAGATACAGCCAATGAAAAGTTTTCACTTGTGCCCTCTGACGTCTTCTTTCCCCCCTCACTTCCTGATGTGCTCTTCATCGCTTTTGCCAATTCACTCTTCTTGCATACACCCATCACATCACCATGCAGCTGTTCTGCATCGCCAAAATTCCCTTCTATCCCTCTCATCAACAAAAACACACACATCGAAAATGCTGTCGTGGCACGACGGAGAAAAGGAAAGAAAATGGTAAACAAACAAATCGGTACAGGACAAGGCTCTATGCCGTGTTGTGCCGCGCCCCCATTCGCTGCTATCAGTCTATCTCTTCTCCCGTTACATTTCTCGGTTGCATACGAGAGCTCTGCTGCAGTAGCTGCACAAGCTCTAGTCCAGGCTAAAGGCTAAACTAGAGCAGGAAAGCCGAAGCCCAGACAGGCCAAAAGCGAGCGTCGATCACAGCCTCGATCCTGCGGCCATCTCTCTCTCCCTTTATTCCTCTCTTTAATCCTTGTGCTGTTGATGCTTATGCGCAGTGAGGCCATTGTACTTGGTTCTGTACGCAAGCTCTCACGGCCAAGCCTGAATCTCTTCCCCTCTTTCTTGTTTTCCCCTCTCGTCCTATCGCCCCCTCACTTTCTCCCTGCACCACACATGGACGCGAGAGCTCAGCCCTCCATTTTGACAACGCAGACGTCTCGGGTGGTGTCTACCCCGCCGGACGATGAGCTACTGCGACCGCGCGCGAT
This sequence comes from Thielaviopsis cerberus, assembly GCA_016859225.1. Classification (NCBI taxonomy): domain Eukaryota; kingdom Fungi; phylum Ascomycota; class Sordariomycetes; order Microascales; family Ceratocystidaceae; genus Thielaviopsis; species Thielaviopsis cerberus. The sequence goes on from JACYXV010000783.1 coordinate 9,435, forward strand.
AAGCCCATGGAGGCCATGTCCGTTGGTTTTGACAGAATAGCCGGAAGCCCATTTTGCAGAAGCGGAATTCCATCACTACTCTTACATCCTTGTCGACGTCAACAGCATCAAGAAGACTTTGTTGAGCGACTCAGAAGCAGCCGTGATCAGGCTAGGCCTGTCATTGTTTTCTCTGTGTCTGTTGTTTGATTGTGCCAACTACCTCCCCACCACCGTCATCAGCAGCCTTTTTTTTTTTTTCCAGTTCCCGGCTATCCCGTAGCAGCAACTTGGCGATAAACAAAGATGTCATTGTACTTGAATTTCTCATAGCTTTGCGGTGCCAAGTGGCCAGGCTGCTGAAGTGTCTAGGCGATATGAGATTCCTGTGCTGCAATCCAGCTCAGAGCACCTTTGATGAGTTACCACGCGTGTCGATTCAATCAAGTTTTCCGTGTTATTTTCTTGTTGTTCAAGCGACTCATGGAGATGATCTAGTTTACGGAAAACGAAATCGGGGGCACATCAGTAGTACTGATGATTTGCAGCGTACAACATTACTAGCTGCCAAAGGACATGGGCTTCCATGTCTGCCTACAGGGCTTGGTCGACACAAAGTGGTTGCAGTTAGCCAGCCAGCCAGTCAGTCACGGTATCGTGGGTTGTCAGTGGCCAAGCGTCTCGCTAGCGTCTTGATACTATCACTCGATGTCGCCTTGTTTTCCTGTCATTTTCTTGTTGAGTGAAACCAAAATGAAATATGGTCACAAACGAGGTCAGCGCCAACATGCAAACAACCAGCCACCACTGGGAAAAAGTTTCCGGATTACCTCTTTTTTTTTTTTTTTTTGTTTCTTATTCTTCTTCTCTCCCTTTGGACGTTACAGAAAAAACAGTTTCTGACTGTCTGATTCGACAAGAGTCCGTTATCATGGGCTGCATGAGTGAGTTGGCACTGCATGCTCACCACTCCATCGTGAAGCAACAAGGGTTTTCATAGGTTGGATAGGTGCAGGCTGCATGACCCCCGCTCCTGAGATGCAGCCGGTCTCTAGGATACAGCCTATGAAAGCGCGAGCCTTGCTTGGGAAAACAAAGCATCCTGCGACCAGTTACAGTGGCCGCTATATGTTTTTGTCACATCTTTTTGCATTTTCTTTTTCCCACTCACTCGCTCTCAAGCTCGGCTCGGCGGTTAGGTTTTTTTTTTTTTTTTTTTTTTTTTT
>JACYXV010000784.1:0-10620 GCA_016859225.1 Thielaviopsis cerberus
CAGACGTGCGTAGCAGTACGTCCGTCGATGCTCAGACGCTACGCAGCTGTACATCGGTGATAAGCCCGATGCCGATAAAAAGTTGCCAGAGCGGCTGATTTCGTAGTGGGTTTCGACCACAGTGTAGACCAGGTAGGCCGAGATGACGAGGGCTTGGATGATGCGCCGGTGCTTGCTATGTCGAGGAGAGCCGGGTGGGGGGTGTGGATCACCGGCGCGGATGGTGATGCTATACCAAAGAGACTGGGCCCAGCCAGAGACCATCTATGCCGCCAGTTAGCAGTGGACAAAGCAAAGATACAAGGGAGAGCATACGGATGGTAGAAACCACCAGCCCAGGATTGAGAGAGCGCCACTGGACATTGTGGTGGAGTGCAAGAGTGCGCAGCCGCTAAAGCTTGAACTGTATATGGCGAGGGCTAATTTGGTATGCGGTGCGGTTTGGCGCACTCGATTGGGTCGCAGCGGTGTTTTGCACGAGTCGAGAAAAGATCGTGAAGTTGGTTGGGTCGCGTTTCAGCGGCACTCAAATGTCCAACAAGACAAAAAACAGGGCAAATATTTTTGGCAGAAGCAAAAACATGGGAAGCCAGAAGAGAACAGATAGCCTAACCGGCGGTATACAAGGTGTGATGGTTTTTCAAGGCATCAAGAAAACAAAGCAAAGAATCAACGGGTTGAACAGCCTAGTAATAAGATGAAAGGGTTGACTTGTGAGTTGGTCAAGTGGCAAAGCTGATCGCTAAAGCATGCCAGCCAGCTCGCCGAGAGAAAGCTGGCTTCAAGCAAAACTGCAGTATTATTGTTGCAGAGAACGCTAGGGGGTTGCGTTTTAGGCGGGCTATGTCCCTTGTGGTCTGCCAGCTGAGTCCAGCTGTGAGCCTGATTCTGACAGCTGGCATTACAGCCAAGAAAATTCAACCATGAATTTAAGCTTATTCGCAACCAAGGCTTGAAAAGTGACGTATATCGTTGAGGCTTGACGGCCACCAGTTCTTATAAACAATTTTTTATTCATCAAAGCACACTGCATATGGTAACTTTCTTAGGTCTCGAGTCATGTGACTGTCCAAATCCTCGTCAATCATCGGCCGCAACAAACTTACCACACCCGGCGAGCCGGAGGCTTGTTTTGCAGAACCTCGTCAATCTCGGCCATAATCTCCGGAGTTAACTTGTCCACGACGGCCAGCGCCCCAATGTTTTCCTTGACCTGCTCAACCGAGCTAGCACCCATAATCGCCGAACTGACATGCTCGTTCTTAATCACCCACGCCAACGCCAGCTGACTCAGTTTGCACTGTAGCCGTTCGGCAATTGGCTCTAGCTTGCGCACCTGGTCCACCACGGCATCCCATGTGCTCTTGTCCGTGCGCTGCCAAAAGCCCTTGATAAACTCGACCTGTTTCTGCGCAAACCGCGAGTCCTCCGGAATGCCACCCTGGTTGTACTTGCCCGACAGGATGCCCTGGCGCATCGGCGAAAACACCGTCAGCCCTAGCCCGACCTCACGGTACAGGTGCGCGTATTCGTGCTCAATACGCTCGCGCTCCAGCATGTTGTACGCCGACTGCTCCATGACGGGGCCAATTAGGCCGAGCTTGTCAGCCACGCGCCACGCCTGCGCAATCTCATCAGCGTCCCACTCCGACGTGCCCCAATAAAAGGCCTTGCCGTTGTCGATGAGGTAGTTGAAGGCGCGGACTGTCTCCTCCATGGGCGTGTTGCGGTCGGGGCGGTGAGCAAATATGAGGTCCACGTAGTCCAGCTGGAGGCGCTTGAGCGAAGCGTTGGTGGCCTCGATAATGTGCTTGCGGGAAAGTCCCTTTTGGTTGACGGGCGAGTCACCGTGAGCCGAGCCAAAGTAAAGCTGTACCAATGTTAGCTAGTGTCTCATTTAGCAAAACTGCTACTGCTGATACACACCTTGGTGGCAATAACTAGGTCGTTGCGCTTCCAGCCATACTTCTTAATCGCCTCACCCATCACGCGCTCGCTCTCACCGCCAGCATAGCCCTCGGCAGTGTCGAAGAAGTTGACACCAGCATCGTACGCAGCCTTCATGCACTCAAAAGTGGCCTCATCGGCGACGTGGCCTCCGAACGTAATCCAGCCACCCAAAGACAGAACCGACACCTGCAGGCCAGAGCGGCCGAGGAAACGGTACTTCATGGGAGTAGTAGTGGGCGCAGACATTGTGTGTTGAAATCGCTATTTGGTGGTGTTGTTGTTGTTGGCGAGTTTAGAGTTCAAGGGAGAAAACCAAACCCCGCCCTAAACTACGGAATCAGCTCTACTTATATACCCTAGTAGTGCGGGGTTGAGCCGTGCGCTTCTGGCATATCAAAATCACTCAACGCTGACTGATACAAGGCTTTTGTCCGCACCTTGAATCTTCAACTCAAAGTTCATCCATGGGCAAAGTGGGGCTGGCTACACCTTGTCGGGTTGACCCACAAATCAACATCATTCCGCCTTTTGATGTAGTAACATTAGGCCAATTGGGAGGGTCAGTAAGAGAGTAGATTTATAATCATGAGCCGCATGGTATGCCACGTACCTCAACATCATTGGACGCCTATATTCCAGTCAGCCAACATAACGGAGATAGGCCTTAGCTCTCGCCGCCCTCGCGCTTTATCACCCAGGCCGAATCAGCACCGAGGCTTGTCCCACGCCAAACCAAGTATCAACATGGTCCCGAGAGTAGCAAACAGACTAGTCAAGTATGCTCTCATGTGCTTAACGATATACATAGTCTCAGCATTCCAAAAAAAAAAAAAAAACACATCGGAATTACGAACAGGCCGAAATCCGGATGTCCACACACACCCTGCTTCTCTCCGACATTCCACCTATGCAAGTATTGGAATAGTCCATCATAACTCCATGTATGAATTGTTATGCAATATCTTTGTTACTTCACACATTTAAATCAAAAGGGACAATTATGAAAATCACGCCGAATCCATGATAAAACCTATATGTTACAATAGAGTCAGCCAATATAGCGTGTGCAAGGGTACGGAGTCAACCCTGGGCGTACACAAATAATAGAAGGAAAAACAAGACTCAAAGTGCTTTGGTTTTGCAGAGACCCATTCCTGGAGGACCAAGTCTGTGATTATCAGCGACCAACATTTCCATCTTCACAGCCCAAATAGTGAGGTGCTAAACGCCTCAATCTCGTATTAACAGATGTCAAGGCTGGACTTTGTCACAGATGAACAAGAGAAGGATAACGGTCTGGATCTTATCAGCTCAGCATGTTCAAGTTCCTGGAATAGTACTAGCTCGATCTTGATCTTAGGGTAGTAACTTGCCCGTCGCCGTCCCTTTACCCAACGCCATCCCTATACCCAACGCCCACAAGAGAATACTCTCTGTCAAGCCTCCTATGGACGGCGAATCACAGCCATTCCTTGATACCGCCGATACCATGGCTCGCAAGCCAAGCCTCCTCGTCCTCCGCTTCCCAGCCAGGCACGTCTTGGTTGCACTACACACGTTACACACGCACGCAATCACACTGATCTATCTTGTTATCCAATAAAGATGGCTAAACGGTTCTTCTAAACACACTCTGTCCTGTCTGCACACAGTAGGACGCGCATATGGAAATGTCTTGTCAGTATATCACATGCCCAAGAGACACTACCGAGACAAGCCATAAATCTCGGCTACATTATATCTACGACTTTCGGCATTCTTGGCAGCTGCTAGAAAGTCGAGCAGTGTGTCCTTCGCTCCGGTCCAAGACACAAAGGTATATCTGCGGTCGCTATACTTCGTAGCCGTAGTTTGTTTGTACAGAGTAAAACATAAAATCGCATTTTAAAATATTTGTGTTCTAGCTTAAATACAAAAGTTGCAAAGACAAACGCAAACACTACGTTTTCTTCTAGTCAAAGGCAAAGCTTGGTCTAGGAAAACAACAAAACAGCACAAATAAAATAGACAACCTAGCTCCCAATATAAACCATACCACCAACCCACCCTGACTAAAATGGAAATAGAAAAAAAAAGCCAAGTAATAACCAAACATGACGAAAGAAAAGAAAGGGGAGAATAGAAATAAGGATGAGAAAAAAAAAGTTACAGGTTTCGTAGAAATCGTGAAACTAGAAACCACGGTAACATTGTGACGGGATGTTTTGCCGTGCTCCAAGCTCAAAAAAAAAAAAAAAAAAAAGTCTCAAGTCATAAAGGACTTTTTGCGGCGGCCAAACAGCTTGCGGTGGCCAGTAGGCTCCGGCTCCTGAGCTTGAACTGTCGTAAAAGTGCCAGTGGCCATCATTCCCGGCGGAGGCTCTGTGCCGCGCAAGAACGCAGCCAAGTCCGAGGTACCAGTAGAACGAGTAGTCGCCACTGCATCTCTTGGCTCGTAGCGCTTCATGGGGACTCTGCGCTGGGCAGGGGCTGCGTCGACAGATCCATTGTACCGAGCAGAGGACATGCTAGGGCGCTGCCCAGAGGCAGAATAGCCACCCTGTGAAGACATGCTAGGGCGAGGAGCTTGGGAGTTCAAGTTGACTGACGTGTCAATCGGACCGTACTTGTCATAACCAGGGGGCATGTTGACTTGAATAGGAATGTAGCCGCGGCCTCCAGTCGACGTCGCAACACTACCTGCACGACTGTTCAGTGAGCGGGCACCACCGGCCTGGCTAGAAGCAGGAGGCGCGGGAGTACTGTTGCTATGGCTAGAGCTTGTGCGCGAAAAGCGACCCATAAGAGTAGGCATGCTAGACTTCTTCTTGGGTGAGGTAGTGCTGTTGGTGCTGGGGCGAGAAGTATTCATGGAAAGAGGAGTAACAGGCTTCGTCGGTGGTGGCTCATAGTCACGCAGGAAATCGGCAAGCGACTCCTCTCTGGCCTTGTGTGTAGGCTTGATACTGGCGGCGGGCAGGCTCGGCCGGGAATCGTTGTCTAGATCAAAGTCTTCTTCGTCGCTGAAATCGATCGCATAGGGGTCGCGCACACGGCGCGTTTTGCGCTTGGGCATGGGCATGTCGCTATCATCGTCGTCAAAAAAGGTTCCATTACTCGGACCAGCGGCCTTTTTGAGGAGGCCAGTATGTGACGTCACACTTGAGTTGACGGAGATGTCAGTACCACGTGCTGAGCCCTGACTGTTGCGCAGATCAGAATCATAATCCATCAGCTTGTTGTGAGCCGTGGTAATGGGAGCAGCGGCAATCGATGCCATGGGAGCACGCGCAGAGGTCATCGTGGCGCCACTTCCAGGAGCGTTGGGCGGGCCACGGCGAATGAAATCAATGAGATCTGAGTTGTTTTCGCGTTTGTCTGCAGCAGCGTCACGAGCCATTAGACGACGGCGGTTACCGATATCGATTGAACCAGAACTTTGCATGCGAGAAGAAGCGGATTTGGCGGTACGCATGCTACTAGAACGGGCAAGGCCAAGTGGTCTCATCGGGGGATTATCACCACCAGGAGGGCCAGTTGAGCGGATGAACTCGGCAAAGTCCAGGGTGGAATCGCGCGTCACACGTGCGTCACGAGCCATGGCGCTGCCACTACGAATCTTGCTCGTCAGGGACATTTGGGGAGCGCGACTAGAAGTAGCTCCCATTTGAGATGGAATGGGATGCGAAAGTAGGGGGTTTGGCTGGAGACCCGGAATGGATCCTGCAGATACTTTGCGGCGAGCTTCAGTAGCAGTTGATGAGGAACGAGAACGGTTTGTGTCGCCTGTAGCCCTGCGAGGAGTACGAGCAATGGCTGGGCTTGCGCTGCGGGGGGGACTGTTAAAGGGAGAGTTAGTAACGTTAAAAAAAAAAAAAAAAAAGACCAGGCAACAAAGGGAGACAATGAAAGCCGTGTAAACTGATGATATGCAAGGGAGCGAAATTCATGAGATATTTGACTTGACTCTACGCTCTTTGTACGTTGTTTGTTTGGGTTACTCACATCAATGTCGCGCATGCCATGTGGAGTCAAAGTGTACTGAATGGTCTCATCGCTCTGAATCAACTCCTCAAAGGTCTTGGCCATGTCTTCGGCCTTACCAAGACTGCTTTCCTCTGAGGTGCGCACGAGTTTAAGTCTGCTGCCACCACTTGATCCAGTCGAGCCAGATGTGTGAATGGAACGGGGCGGAATCGGGTCCTCGAAAGTAGCCAAAGTCGGGCTAGGATGCTCCTGAATAGGCGAGATCTTGGTGGGACCGCGTAGACTACTACCAGAGGAGCGGTACGGGCGATCCATAGGACCATCATCCACATGAGAACTGGTAGCGGCAGAAGCGACGGGCGCCTTCTCAGGGATAGTGGAAACTGAAGGGATAACCTCTCTAACGTGGGTCATGCGAGGGACATAGGGTGACGACATCGCCTCATGAGCCAATTGAGAAGCCTTCATCTGTGCTCCGAGATTCTCGGCGGGAAGCGTGGGTGATTGGGCCGCCGACACGGGAGATATAGCGACATCGGGTTCAGCCTGCGAAAAGTCGCGGGCTTCCATTGGTGACACCATTGGGCTAGGGTTGATTTTGATTGGGAGGATTCTGGTGGTTGTCACCATTCTATCAGGGTTGCGCGCGGGTACAACGGATGGGAAAGTTTCCAACGGCTCCTGCTCCTCAATGATTGGAGAAGCAGACACGCTGCTAGTGCGCGAGATGCTAGAGGTTCTTACGCGCTCCAAGGTGTCGATTGACGATGCGCGCGATCCGGCAGGGCTCTTGGGGCCAGTCACTTCAATGATTCGGGCCGAGTGTACACTATTGGGGCGGTTACCGATCTGAGGAGTGAAGGCGCGAGACGAGTCAGCCATGTTGGGCGAAGTCGAACCAGCGCTGATAGACACACGCGCTGAAGTGAGAATCTCGGGCTCCTCCTCGTCCAGGTCATCCAGGTCACCATCGATCGATTCGAGTTCCTTAGAATCTGAGTCACGATGGTTAACTGGAGCCCCTGTGTGAATAATGAGAGGGGCCTGGAGAATCCGGCTTCTGCGTTTCAACTCTTTCGGAGAGGCCGGTGATTCTTGAATGTTGGACTCAGTTGATTCCACTGCAATTTCCTCGGTAGGAAAATTTGTCTCGGCGTTGACAAGCTCCAGAGACGTTTGCACAGTAGATGTCTCTACCTCTGGCACAACTTTGGCGGCTTTAGACGTCTCAACTGAAATAGCAATCTGCTCCTTTGAGGCATGTTGGTCGTGGCCGACAAAGTCGACACTATCGATGCCAACAAAAGGAATCGGGCCAGGGCTTGGAACAGAGTTGGAGCGTTTGCGTGGCTCAAAGTCGAGGCTTTCGTCAAAAAGGACAGGAGTAAAAAAGCTGAGTCTCTTTGAGGTAGGGAGCATGAGAAAGCTCTTGGGCCGAGGAGCTGGAACAAACTTGTCATCGTCGCCAGCTTCGGACTTTTCGTCATCGCTGTAAAACACGAGTCCAGGGACTTCAATTTCGTTGACATCGTTATCACTCAATGGCAGAGGAATGTTTTCGGGTTCCACGGTGGCTGGAGCAGGTTTCTCAGCGGAGGAATTAGTTTCAGGCTTTGTGTCGGGGGGAATAGGCATAGATTGAGATTCAGCGGGAGACCCAGCTGCCACGTTGTCATCGCTCTGCTGGGAATTGATTTTGCTGCCAAACGATTCACGCGGACTGCTAACGGCTGGAGTACGGATACGCTTCTTCCAAGCCCGCCATAGGCGGCCTAGTGTGCGATCCAACGCAACACGCTCCATATCAAGCTCTTCCACTATGATTTGGCCGAGTGTATCGTTTTGTGTTCTTGAACCGTCGCGAATGTCCTTCTCAAACTTTGACCGCAATCTTTGGAAGGCGGCTTGTCCAGAAACAATCAAAGTTTGTTCAGCCATAAACTCTAGAATGGACGTAAGGAAAATGGCAACTGAAGGAGAGACGACCTCGTTAAGTTCGTCACTGATATCTAGGCCATCCTGATCCAGATAAAAGTCTTCGTCTTCATCCTCGAAATCACCAAGTGAAGAATATACCATGCACCGCAAGCGAGTGCGTTTCCACACTAGCTCCAGATCCCACTCTGAAGGTGAGGTTTCGGGAGAAGCTTCAGCGTCGGCGTCGTCGGATCCGCCCAGGTACTCCCTGAGTTCTTCGTCGGCAAGTTTGATGGCATCTTTTGCGAGTTTTGGCTTGAGGACTTCGGCAACGGCTGGGCGGAGAGCAGCTAGAGAAGTGCTGCGGGCATGGTGTAGAAAATTGAATAGAAGCTGGTCGAGAAAGGTACTGACCAGCTGCACAGCAGCTGGAGTAACCAAAGGGGCTTCTGGTGAAGGTTCAATACCGTGCTGGTCGTACCACGTGCCGGAATATGTGTCGTGGTCGTTTGCGACAATTTGCGAGGCAGCAGACTCGGCGATAAAGGCAGCCTCGGGCGATACTTGAAGCGGAGGGAACATTTGGTTGTTGCTGCTGCTAGAGCTGAATACTGATGGTCTATCGCTAGAGAAGCTGTGGGTTCGAGAACGCATGAATCGCGGCGAGGCCAGACCAGAAGACGGTCGCGATACGCTTTGTGGATCGACAGGAGCACTCATAGTGACCGACTGTGGCTACACGCTTCTATATGTAACAAGGTGAAATGAAGGAGAAAAAACGAGCTGCTTGAGCAAACGAGGAGAGAATGAGGTGAATTAAAGCCAAGTCAAGGGTATGGTTGCAGGGTATGCAATGAACCGTAGACAGGACAACACAAAAAGGTGAAGAAGGAATGAAGAGGTAGAGGTGGCACAGGAAAAGTGCAGCGCAACACAACGCAGCGCAGATCAAGGAGCAAGCAAGCACCTTGTTCCCACTGAGTGTTTGTGGTTTTGTGTTGTTCTTTCCTCCTCTCGGTGGTAATGCTGTGGCACGAAGCTGTACTATAAATTACAGCTCACGCAATGCGGCGCCCTTGTCCAAAGGGGACGGCCACAAGAAACAAGTAATTGGGAACGAAACTAATGCGTGTGTGAGGACAAGCACAGTATGCAGTGCAGATGGGTGGTTGTCGAATCCTCAAAAGAGAAAAAGAAGGCAAAAAAGACAAGCGCTTAACAGGTTATGCTAATTTCTTGGATCGTGCTGGCGTTGGTTGGAGAAAAAAGAAGATGAAAAGAGCCAGGGATAGAGTATTATGAGGCAATGGACATGTGAGTTGGCAGCGCCAGTGAAGCTGACAAGTCGTGGTGCTGGTATGGTTGTAAAGAGAAGCGGCCGGTGTACTTGGAAAACAGGCCGTGGAGGATAGACGGCGAGGTGTAGCTCAGATATGGAAGGTTACTGAGATTGTAATGAGCACGAAGTTGTAAAAGTAACAAAGGAAGAGACGGGTGTCTGCTTGTGCGCACGAAGGTTAGAATGGGAAGAATCGATGACGGATGTTATGCGATGCGATGCGAGAAATTCCATATTTATGGTTGCCCAGGCCTAGACCTAGCGAGCTTCTGTGCTACAGCTGTAAAGCCCTGTCAAGTCGATTCTGGCAGTTGAAGCTTGTGCCTTGAGCTCAGGCCGTCCACGGCAGAGCCAAAGTACAAAAAAAAAAAAAAGAAAAAAAAACGAGCGACGACCAGGAGCACACTTGGGGGTGTATAGTGATGAGATTTTCATAGTGAATCAGAGCTAATCTGCAAGAAAAGGCGTATAAATATAGGCTTTTCTTTTCTTTATTTCTTTCTTTTTTTATAGTCGTACAACAAAGGGCATAGACGGGGTAGCGAAGGGATAAAATCACTTACTAATTAAAGTGAGGTTGGATTAAAAATATATACAGTGCAGAAGTCGAAAAGTTGAAGCGTGTGAAGTCGTGAATTGAGAAAGAGAAAGAGACTCGCAGGGAACCGTGATGGGAGCCGGATTAAAAGGAGATTAAAAGAGAAAGTGTTGGAAAAAAGATGAAATAAAGGAAAGGAAAAGAAATTTCATCACGATGTTCAAAAGAAAAAATTTTGGTCAAGGAAAGGAAAGAAGAAAGGGCAAAGGGAAAGAAGGAAAGAAGGAAAATAAAATAAAGCCCAAATAAAATCAAGGAAGGAGCACAAGGCGCCAAAACAAGCAGGTAGGGCAAAACCAAGATTTTTGCGACGGAAAGAGCGTCTTTTCTTTGTGAAATTCGCTGTCTGGCGAGAAATAACGGCCGTTTGCGAAGAAGTGCAATTTCAAGTCAAGAAGACAAAGAAGTAGAGAATAGAAGGAGGGGAAGGGGAGAAATAGAAAGACATGGGAGAAGCGTTGATAAAGAAGCAATTTGACAAGTAAGGCGACTTTCTTTGAGGTGGTGCGAGCGCGGATTCCGATCAAAGGAAAGCACAAGACAAGTTTTGGCACGCCACTGCCGCAAAACAGACAAGGCAGGAAGGAAAGCTCCATCTGCCTGTTTGGGTGGCCAGTTGCCAAAAGGAAGGATGTTTCCAAGTTTGGAGTGGCATCAACGGGAGTGTATCAAGGAAAGAGGGCCATTGATGCAGCGGTGAGGGCTTGTTTTAATTTGAGTCTCAACCTGCCTGCATTTGTTTCTGCTAGGCAGTCTGGCTGCTGCTGTTGCTGCTATTGTTGCTGCTACTGCTACTGCTACTGCTACTGCTACTGCTACTGCTACTGCTACTGCTACTGCTACTGCTACT
>JACYXV010000785.1:0-10621 GCA_016859225.1 Thielaviopsis cerberus
GTTTTGTTATTGTTTTCTTTTGGATTTTTGGAAAATATTTTCTGTTTTCTTTCTCTTATTTTTTGTGTTAACAGTATTGCGGTTGAACGCCACATTGCGCCACAGGCCCTGGGTGGGTCTGGGGGCTTATGGAATTGCCCCGTGCGGCTAGGCACAACCATCTGCAGCTATAGAAGCTTTAAGGCCCTCTGCTCTGCCCAGCTGGTTGGCGTCGGATATTTGTCGGGTAAATGCCCGGCTAAACCACGGCAATCAGAGTCCACTATGAGTAACGGGAGGAGGAATAATAATATTATGTTAGTTTGGAACTTATCTAATACAAACTATCCATTCTGACCTACAGTCACTGCTCCACAATATTCCCTTGCGGAATAGGAAGATGTAAAATAATACAATCAATTGATCAATCTAGCCCCTGTCTAGCCTTCACGGCTGGTGTGGTATGCATGTTTTGCTAGGCCTACCACATCATCCTTACTGCTCTCGTCGCTCTATCTCTGTCTCCGGGAAATTCATTCCAATGCTCGCTGCCCACGTTCTAAATTTGTTGTCCTTTAGTGCTTTCGTCAGGCCACCTGTCTTTATGTTGTCTAACTCGATGTACAGTATCTGGACTTGTCCTTCTTGGTCCAGCCAGTGGTTGTAAATGTTCAAATGGCGTAGTAGTGACCGCTTGGCGCTGCGTCCGTGGTGAGGATACCGAGTGTCTGCACGTTGTCGCAGCGGACCATCAGCGATCTGATACTTCTTGGTGAAGGCTCCTCAGCAATCTGAGTATCCACATCCCTTCTCGAGTTGCGTGAACGCACGTAATGAGTTCTGCTTTTGTTATGGATGTCGTGACTGCGGATCGCTTCGTGGCCTTCCAGTACGCTGGTATGTCGTAGACTTTCCCTAGGATGTCCTGGCTACTCTTACATCCATCTATATCTGCATACGATGCATCGCCGTAGACTTTGATAGTGTTGCCGTTGTTCCTTATTTCATATTTCGCGTGTTTTGTTGAGCGGAGGAATCGTGGCAGGTTTACGAGGTGTAGTCAGTGCTGTGGTGGGGGGTTTCTCGTAAATTCAGCTGGGTGGCTCACCGCGTATGCTACGTCTGGTCCTGTGGATGTTGATAGCCAGACAAGGGCTCTCATAAGGCGCTGGTAGCGGGATTTGGCTTTCGGCGCCGCTTGGAGTTTGTATTTCTGCTGTGAGGACGCCTTGAGCGGCTTAGCCAGCTAGAGGGTGTCCCGCAGGTGTCTTGCATACTTCTTCTCCAGTGTCTCGATGCAGTTATACTAGGGCATTAGTTACCCGTAGTTTTGTTTGATAAATTCCATTTCAATGTAGTCCTTGAGAGCTTTAACTTTGTAGAGAGTTGGTTGGCAATAGCTTCTTCTTTCGCATGCGTAACCAGGAAGTCTTTAACCCAGCACACGATTACGATGGTGCAGTTTCTGTTCGTTAAAACGCACATGTCCTCCGCCACCGGGGCGAGTTCCTCCAGGTTGGCACCCGTGAGGACTCCTTGAGGAGTGCTTGAAACAGGTTCTGCCATAGGCGCCCCGATTGGCGCAGTCCAAAGAGGACCTTGTCGAGTTTGAGGACCTTTCCGTAGATTTCCGGCCCGGCTTTTGGCCAGGTCTTCATGTAAACCGGGATGGGAAGGAGTGCGTCCATATATGATATATGCGTTTCTGACATCAAATGAGGCTTCTCTGTGAAAGTGTAGCGCTGCGAAATTTATTTCGTCGGCGTCCCGTGGTTCCTGGTCACCCCTAATGCAAACGCGCGATTTTGGCTTCACAAACGCGTCGCCCTCTGACTTGTAGATCCTAACCCAGTTGCAGCCTGGGGGCTTTGACCCGACTGATTGCTCTCGACAGCATCGGCAAAGTATCACAATCAAGCCTCGCGATGATTTTTTAAATGTTCAGTGTCAGCTTTTGACCACTCGTCTGGCCATCAGCCATTTATAGCTTGTCCTATCGACTTCGAGGTCGATAGTATAGCTTTCATCGGGATCGGTGTCTTCTCTCAAGAGTTTTACAGCTTCATTAACTCTTCTTCTGCTAGTGTCACAACTAGGACATGCAGGCATTACTCAGCGAATGCCTCGAGATGTGTTCTTGCGAGGAAAGCGCCCCGCCACGTTGTAACTGCTGAAGGTTTTAAAGTTAGTCCGGGCTTTTTCTGAGACTGGGGGTGCCAGAAGCTTCCTCGAGAGTTGATGTTGTTCATGGCTATGCTATCCAGAGTCCACGAGGGGCAGTGTTATACAGACGCTCAACGGGGTTTACCGCTGGAGATCTCAACCAGATGGTGTTCTCATCGAAGGTGAAATCTCTGATTTCGGTGATGGCTTCGGTGCTTGGGTTCCATATGCGGTAGTTTGCGAACCCGGCGTAGCCAACCATCGCCCCAATTCTTGTCTTTGGGACATTACGCCGCAGACCGTTGCTCCCTGTGAGCGCATGAGTCGCCATTGGAAAAACAATACAGCCAATGCGTTTCATATTTTAAATGGACGGTTGGTAGCCTGCGAATGGCGTCTTGAATCCTCGGCGTTTGCATGGCAGTCGGTTATGGATACAGGCAGCAGTTGCACATATTTCAGGCCACAGCTTCGAGGGTAAGCCAGCTTCTACTGACAGCGTTCGGTACATGTTCTTGATTATGGCTCCTGCCCGTTCTGCCGCGCTCCTTTGCGGCTGTGTGTAGGGACGGGGGCTTCGAGAGATATGTCGTGTTCTGCCAGGCGTGGCGTCGCCTCTGTGAAGATGATCTCTTGGTCACATTCCAGTATGGAGATTCGAGCTTGATGGGTTCTTTCGATTGTGCCTAACAGGGATAAGAGGGCTTGTGTCTCTGTTTTTGTCTCGAGTGAGCATGGCCTACACGTAGCACGAGAAACACTCGGGGAGGATAATGAGGTGATTGATTGATTGACTGACCTTTTTAATATTTACCGATCCCGCGGCTAGGTATACCAGCCACGAAAACTAGACAGAAACGTGCTTGGCGACGATTGCTTTAGCGTCAGCAACCTTCCCATCCCTTCCCGCAGGATCCAGAACCCTGAGCTTGTCAGCGAAGCCGACTTGTTGGGTCAGAACAGATGGATTTATTAAGTCAAGTTCTAAACTATATTTACTATTCCCTCCATTTTGTCATAGTAAACACTGGGGCTCTGATTCTCATGGTTTAGCCGGGTATTTACCCGACAGAACTACCAAGCAACCGTTGGCGTAGACCGCCCAGTCGGCCCCTGTTCCTCCACTGCTATCTTTCAAGCCATCAATGTAGGCCCAGATGTCCTAGGGGGAGTCTCCAAACTCTTGCTTGTGGCTTGCAGCAGCAGTGTTCTTGTCCAGCTGGGGACCAATCTCTTAGTCTGTTAGTTCAGGCTCTGGGCGAATTCTTCCATGTATCCCCGCCCTCGACGGCAGTTGTCGCTTCAGCTCATCATAAGGCATTGGATGTTGGTGTATGTCAAGGGGTGTGCAGTTGAACATGTAGCTGCACGATCGCTGATTTCTCCAGGTCCCTCAGATGTCAATAATCGAGGAGAAGGCACTAAAAGTGCGGAGGGATCCAGTTGGGGCGATTCTGTAGACTGGCATGGTAGCTCTCAAAGCGCCATTCAACGTCTTGTATATACAGTCCAAGGGAGCTTCTGTCATCCGCCTCGACTATGCGGTGGCAATGTATGTCAGCTGTAGTAAGACACACGTACGGACGGCCTGCAGCAGGCAGTCAATGGGGGATCTGCAGTACATGAGCAAGGGAGACGCAGGAGCTTTTCAACATTTGGCTTGGCTAAGTTAGATCTACAGCTGCCCTGTGCAGCTTTCTGGCTGACTTTTGCCAGGATGGTGATGAGGGCCAAGCGATCGCTGTTGTGATCAAGGTCCTTTCTCACCACTGTGTAATAGGCTGTAACAGCCGGCAAGTCCCTAGTGGCAAACACCAGGTAGAGCAGTGACTCCAGCTTTCCTCGTGCTCGGGTTGTGTAATTGGCAATGTAGAATCCAGAAACTTCCACAGCCATTGCGTCCCAATTTTCTCGGCCAGGAAAAGGCTGCGTACTTGCCTGCGTACCTTGAGCATATGGGCCATCACACGTGGCTACTAGGGCCAGGAGGCCAGCATTGATGGCAAAGTCTCGTAAGCCAATAGACCAACCCGACTTCATTCTCGTTCAGCTCTATGCCCCCTCGGTAAGCACAACAGTGTGTGTGTGTGTGTTAGATGTCTTTTTAATATATTTTATTTTGCATACTCTCTCGACTATGTTCGTTCTAAAATTACCCCTCAAATAATAAACACTAAACATGAGTCGTCACTCCAATTATTCATTGTCCTCTAGTCTCTTGCTCCTTGCCTAATGGAGATCATCGAAAGTGTGCGCCAAGTTAGATATTTTCGTATTCAGTCGGAAGAGTTTGATTCCCCCTAGTTTCGCCGCTTCATATTGAGCGGCCCGGACAAGCTCAGGCGCAGTAATTCGAGACTTGGTGCTAGACTTTCATCACCGAGTTTCTAGCGATGGGACCAGTTGTGGTCTTGGAGCCCAGAATGGGCTTCTTGGCCTCGCAAATTGTAGGCGCTATCTTACGAGCTTCGTTGATGATTACTGCGCCATCCTGGGACACCTCGATGAGCACAGTGGCATCTGGGGTGGCCTCCAGGGCTTCAGTCATATGGACTGTGGGCACCGTAGTTTCGGTAGTATTCGCTGTCTTGGGTTCCCCCTGGGGCATGGGCTGTCATGCCCAATGGTGCGGGAGCGGGTTTCTGAGTTGCTGCTGAGGCTGCAGCATTCTCAGCGAGGGTCGCTGCGGGTGGTGCATCGTCCATCTGCACCTCGGTCAAAAAAGGGACCTCAGCGGTGGCAGCGGGCGATTTCACCCAAGAAGGGAGCTGTAGTCCTAGGGCAACGCTTATCGCGCTCGGCCTTGGGTAGCGCCTGCTGCTCGGCCCGGGTCTCCGTGATTTGCTCCGGAAACGAGCGCAGCGTTTGATCCCGGGATCAGGGGGTAGTCTGGACGCTACCACCGTGTAAGAATTCGTGCTTACCGCTTTGTGCAAACCAGAACTGGGGCCAGAGAACAGAAGAGTTGTTTCTTTCTTTCCAAGAAGCTTGTCATGGCCCCAGCAAGTGCAGGGATTCTGGCCTGCAGCGTGTTTGCCGCTGGTCTTTGTACGCAGGCATCGATCGACGATGAGATTATGGCCGCGAGGTCGCCCCCGGGGTCATATTCAGCGGCCTCCTGTTTCCAGAAGTCCAAGGCAAGGTTCGCGGTGTTGTACCCTCTGGCTGGCTTCGAGGGCGCCGCATGAAAAGAGGTTGCCCCAAGGGTAGGGGCAGAGGTGGTTTGGTGTGCGCCAGGGACCCACGATGCTAAAAGTGGTATGAGGAGGAAGCTCACGATCTCCATGACATTCTGACAAAAACCAGTCAAAACCCAATGGGAAAAAGCCCAAAGTAGCCACCAGGCGCGTGTTGATATAAGAGCTTGCGACATTCTCATCGATAGTCACGTCGCGTGTCTCTATTGCAGCGCCTGTCTTGGAGTTCCAGACGCGGTGGTTCGCACTGTTGCCATACCCAACCAGAGTACCTATGATGGACCATGGACCCCCCGCTCCAGCTGGCTTGCGGAGGATGTAATGTTGGGCATAACTTGAAACCCTATCAGCACTATGATGGCTGAAGAGTAGATAGCGTGTGGCCGTTGGGGTCGTGGAGGTCGATGGCTAGACACCCGAAAAGGTGTTTGGGCTCCGGTCGAGGTTCGCGGATCGTTTGGATCACACTCTTGGCCTTGGCGTAAGTGATACACACTCTGGGAGGAACATGTTCATGGCGGTGCACATAAGGGAGGTGGGTACATTATCTGTCACAACAAGAATGTGTTAGTGAATATTCGAGAAATCCTATGACAGTTCAAAGCCCATCAGTCGGCCGATTCAGCCTTGCGCACTCTCATTGGGTAGCCATTTTTACGCCATGCCCTTATCGGACCATTGGGAGGGTGGGAGGAGACTCATACCTAAAGCATCTAAGCTTGCATTTTGCAGGCGGGGGAAGGGGGTGCACAGCCTGGGGCTCTGGTGACTTAGGAGATGGCGTTGGGGTGTTCCATTTCAAGCCAAGAAACATTCCCTGCCGATATCCTAGACTGACCGCGTTACGGTCCCCATTAGTGCGGAAGTGAGCGAGGTTGACCTCACGTCTTCCGTTGTCCGAGTTGCTGTTGTTCTGTTGGGGGGTTCCCCGCCTGTTTCACCCCCAGCCATGAGCCGCTTCGATGCTGCGGATCTTCCGGCTGAGTAAGAGTTGATATCCTCCAGTTTCCTGTTGATCTGGCGGATCCGGCTTTTTTCGGCATCCAGTTCGGTTTGCGGTTCTCCTTGACAAAATATTGTCATGTTTTAATGGAGTGGTGGATTCTGGAAGCCGGGCATCTTCCCGAAGCAGCAACTTTGGCGTTGTTCTGAGACGGGACGGTGAGGACAAAGGCTACTTGACTGTTCACTCTTTAAGCCATGAGTGAGGAACTGGCCAGCCCACTGTGACATGAAATGATCCATGTTAGCCGTACACTTCCAAACATCGCCAGTCGTACCACGTTGTCTTTTGTACATACCATTCTCTATCTCCCAGTTGCGTGTGGCAGTTTCGCGGGCGAGGTTGTAGGCAGTCTTCGGGCTGCCGGCCGTGTTGTTGGAGGGCACGGTCGTACTCGTCAGCTGCAATGTGGACTGGACTCGATTCGCCTTCTTGATCATCAGGCGCTCTGCAAGATTGGATGGAGCGGATTCGTTGGACGGAGCAAGGTTTGGCATCCTATACACAGCAAGGAGGCCGGATACATCGATGGTCGGCCTGCCCATCCAGGGGACACAGTTTTCGGGTCGAATGCTTTCCCAGATGCTTTACCATGGGCGAGGAGATTGAGCCATTGATAGACTAGACTTGACGGGTTGTAGATTCGGGGCAGCCATGGTGGTTTATAAGTTTTTGGGGATAGGTTGACAGTTTTGACAAAGTAAACAAGATGTTTCAGAATTGGTGTTACACTGAATGAATAGCCAATAAGACTGTTGAATATCGTTACAATCAAACTTCAAAATTCATGCATGGCTCTTCTAACGGATTCTATGAATTTCTCTGCGATCGCTGAGTAACAACAAACTTCCACAGACCCACCTATCAGCTTCGCTTTTAGCTCATGTGCCTTACGGACCTCGTCAACAAATATGCTAGTTGTGCAAGAATCCGGTTCACTTAGCACAATTTAGCGCCTGGCAAAAGCCTTTGCACTACTCTGCAACACTTCCGCTTCTGATATTATGCCTGATTGGCTCTGGTGATGACTCACTCTCTTGAATTTTATCTTACTTCGAGCTCCTCTTCTGTCCGTAGAGATAGATTGTGTCGTGAAGACAAGAATTCACGATAAGATCGATTAATTGATTGATCTTTTTAATATCTATCGATCCACAGGGGATATACGACACAAGCCGCGAGGACTGGACAGGAACTGAAGCCTCTGTATGGTGCTACATATGACTATATCAGAATACGCAGAGCGGTTCCAAAAGCCCTCAGGCTTGAGGCCTGTGGCGTAATCGATGCAGTCACAACATAACCCAACAAAACAAAGAAAATAAAACACTTTTTTTACCGACAAAGCCGTAATTATAACTCCACCAAACGTAAAAATAAAAATAAAAGCTATGTATATAGTCCTGATAGGCTTTTCATTCAGCCACCAATATGCGTACGGGCAGCTCAAACTGCCAAGGACCGGCGGTGTCCTCAGCAGGCGGTCCTTCTTCCGGAGAAGTCGCTTCATACCAAGACTTGGCACCAGATAATCGCCGCTGCAGGGGTAATGTAATGATACAGAAGCTTGACTCTAAATGCTGTAGCATTGAGCGGGCCCATGGTGGGCCCTTTGGACCTTAAGCTAGAGTAGCAGAAGTCACAGGTACGTAACAAATACTATCGGCTACTCTTCCTTGCCGTAAAATCTCGCCGCAGCACGACTGGGCTAGTTCAGTTAAGCGTTATTAGGTGACAAATCTTTGGCCATTCAGATGTTAAGAACGCGTGAGGATGTTTATTTATGGGCTTTTCTTTGCCGGCTTGACAGCTCCTAAGTCGGGAACGGACGAGCAAGACTACTAATGGTGGTGATGGTTACACTGGCTGCAAGGTTTAGGGTAGTAAAGCTTACTGTCAATTCCCCCTTGTCTTCATTGCTTCAAGTCACGTGAGAGGGTTGGCTAGCGGGCTAACCCGAACAAACCGGGGTTGTCATTTGACACTAAAGCAAGGCAGAAGCTTTATCGATTGGCAAGCTCAGCTGACCCCACTATTCACTTAATGCAAGCAGACGGGTCATGCACTAAACGGGCGCTGTACTCACAGAAGACAGAGCAGCGGATGACGCCAATCTACCTAAGCAAATATCCATCAAAGGGATGTTTTGATTTCCTACTTTCTCCCCTTTTATCTTTACATTACCATTTTCATTTCAGCAAAGCGCCTTCTTTTTTCATCGCTCACGAAGAGAAGAAAAAGCCCAAACAACCCTGACGACGTCATTTGGCCTATTAAAGCCAGTAAAACCCCGCGACTAGGCTCGATCAACTTCTTACGATAACCTTTGGATAGCATCTGGATTATCCATACGATAGCATCTGAAGACGCTACAAAAGTTTATGCGATAACCTTTGCAACCTTTGCGACAATTCCCGATAGCCTGAGAATATTTACGATACTACTACGACCATATCGTAAACATGAACTATCTTTACTCCACCGTCAACAACCTGCGCGACCGCTACACGCCCGTCAGCCACAAATCCACCTTCCGTAACACGGGCCAAATTACGCCCGAAGAGTTCCTCCAGGCTGGCGACTACCTCGTGTACAAATTCCCGACATGGTCGTGGGGCTCGGCTGACGACGTCTCGCGCCGCGTGCCGTTTCTGCCTGCCGACAAGCAGTTCCTGGTGACACGCAACGTTCCGTGCCATCGGCGGCTAGACGATGACTTTGCTGGTGACGCCGGTCACGAGGAGGCCGTAGTCAAGGCCGGTGATGGGTTTGACGGCAAAGCAGCCGACGACGACGACGGCTGGCTGCGCACGGGTGCTATGGTTAGTTCGCAGCCGCTCAAGGTCAAGGAGATCAGAACGGTAGACGATGCCGGAAATGTCGGCGACAGGGAGGTTGTGGATGATGATGACGATATTCCAGATATGGAAGACGAGGAGGACGATGATG
Organism: Thielaviopsis cerberus; assembly: GCA_016859225.1. NCBI lineage: Eukaryota > Fungi > Ascomycota > Sordariomycetes > Microascales > Ceratocystidaceae > Thielaviopsis > Thielaviopsis cerberus. The sequence continues at coordinate 9,292 of JACYXV010000785.1, forward strand.
CAATCATCAAAGACGACCAGATGGATGGCAAGGAGGGGTAAGTGTTCTCCTGTTTTCCTTTTGGCATGACTACCCTGCTAACAGCCTAGCGGCCGCCGCACATATAACCTGTACATTATGTATTCGCCATTTTACCGTACACCGCGCATGTACCTGTCGGGCTACCTCTCATCGGGTCAACCGCTCCCGCCGCAGTCCATGATGGATGACATTGTCGGCGACTACAAGGATAAGACGGTGACTCTCGAAGACTTCCCGTTCTTTGCCAACAACATCAAGATGGCCAGCGTGCACCCGTGCAAGCACGCCAACGTCATGAAGGCGATGCTGGACCGGGCTGACGCCGCGCTGCGCCTACGCCGCGAAAAGATGGCGCGCGCGCGTGACGACGAGTTGGCGGCTAATGTCGCTCGCCTGGATGTCAAGGAAAAGGACGGCGATGAGTGGGAGGAGGTCGAGGAGAGCGAGGTTCAGGATGAGGTGGCAATCCGCGTGGACCAGTATCTAGTGGTGTTTCTCAAGGTATGTCATTTTCATCTGTCCGCTATGCACACAAGCTAACTCTAGTAGTTTATGGCCAGCGTGACGCCAGGCATTGAGCACGATTTTACAATGACTATTTGACTTTGACTGCGACTGCGACTGCGACAACGACATTAATGATTCTTTCCTTGCGTTTGATTTGTTTATCTTTCTGCTTTTGTTGTTTTGATTAGATTACTGTTATTATTTTTTTCGTCTTTTATTTACATGTTAGCAAATGATTTACTATTCTGCAAAAAAGCTTCATGAATGTGGCAATTTGCATGACTTGATAATATTCAATAAAAGAGTAGCCAACAGACCATCCTGGATATCATACAAGATACACAAAACTCCAGGGAATTGACTCTCGTCTGCCTCTCTGTGGTTACTGTTTCATGCCGTTGGCAAAGAATGATTAGGGTCTAGCCCAAAATTCGTTCTACAGTCTAGCTTCTATATGTGAAATCAAAAATTAAAAACACCAGTCCCAAGATTCGTCTCATATGGTCGGCCCTGAGTTACATCCGCTTAACCCACAATGACGAGCCAGGCCTACTTAACCTTATTGCGCCTAGACCCTAAGCCCCATCCTCCGTCTCAGACGCCAAGTCCCGTCTCTCCAGTGACAGTCGTGATAATGACCGCTGTGACACCAGCGCCGCACTTGAACTACTTGCCGACGACGCCGTCTGGAACACGCCGTACACGCTATGTCTGTAACTGCGCTTGCTGACGGCGGCGCCGGGCTCGTCGTCTGCGTCTCCGGGAGTACCGGGATCCGACCCGTCTTCTGGCGCCTCGACAA